>JAMKCH010014015.1:0-237943 GCA_023653785.1 Ophioderma brevispina | reverse complement strand
CCTTCTTCTTTTTTTCTTTATTTTCTTCTACTTCTACTTCAAGTTGCATCTTTTTAATCTACCACACCTTCTCTTTCATTGCCTGTTTTCCATACAATGTTCTACTTGTTATAAAGCCTTTAAAGTATAAATCATCAAACAGCTAACCATTTAAAATAAAATGTTCTCTAATAAATAATCCTCTATCAAGAGGTATGTTTATCCAACGTGATTTTGAACAGGTCATAATAATTTCAGGACATCCTTAAATGTGCTTTGAATTTCAGAATCCATTTACGACCAATTTACGACCACTGCGCTGCCTGGTCAAATTTCACTAAACTATATCAATTACAGCGATGACCTTTATGAAATAGAGCGTTTATCTTCTTCCGTTAGTAAATGTGCTGCTAATAGACTTGACATTCATGAACATTTTCTTGTTTTAAACAACTGCAGCTATATGTAATTTTCATTCTAAAATATATTTTTAAATATTTATTGACCGATTAACAAAATAGACCATACAAACCGTTATGTTGCCTT
Organism: Ophioderma brevispina; assembly: GCA_023653785.1. NCBI lineage: Eukaryota > Metazoa > Echinodermata > Ophiuroidea > Amphilepidida > Ophiodermatidae > Ophioderma > Ophioderma brevispina. The sequence goes on along the minus strand of JAMKCH010014015.1, from coordinate 237,418 downwards.
GTAATTTATTGCAGTCTTAATCAATTTTCACAGGATTTACTGGAATCTGAAGTCTCTGGGGGTACTTGACGATGGAGGATAACATAATCTAATGTAACATATAATATAGTATAATATAATTAAATATTATAATAATAATATATCATATTATAATATACAAATATTGAATGGCTAAGAGTGCATATTGCACGAATATAAGCGGTCAACATTACTTTTATACCATGATATCATGTTTTCTCTTCAGTTCATGTGATACTAAAAACTATAACATGACTCAAATCATTGCAATCATGATATAGCATCATATAGAATCATAATTTCGAACCAAACTTTTACCTAATTACACACACAATGAGTTCAAAAATCACCAGTGCCACTAAAAGAGAGTAGCCCACGTCTTACCTTTTGGGTCCCTGAGGCTCAAATGCATTAAACCCTCCGATTAGTGGTGGTATACCCATCTCCGCGTAGTTAAAGGTTGACTCAGAGATTTTGAAATATAATTTTTTTGTGTAGTAATTAAAATAGTCACCTAGAATGCTTAACTCCAAAGTTAGAGATGAATCTGATTTTTCGTTTTCATGCAGTAAACATTTATGCACAGAATAACAGTGCCTAGGATACCCTGTATATATAACGAAAATTCCGGATCAGGAATTTTATGACAAAGTTCTGATTTTCTATATGAAGGACTTCGATTTGAACTTATTTTACACAGTGATTAGCATATGGACAAGCATTGTATATATCGTCTCTGGGCGGGAAAAACCTCATATGTGCATTGTGACCTTTAATAGCAAACCTCACATGTAGTAAAAACGGTAACATGACAAAACCTCATATGTAACATTTTCAAGAGACACCAAAAACTGAATAATTTGCTGTAATGCCTTGCAAAAGAAAGTTTTTCCTTTCTAAATATATTTAGATAATTATTTACTTTAGTTTCTGAAATACACTGTCATATGATTTACTATCATATTTGGCTAGAAATTCAAACTAGAACCCGATGTGACCAAAATACACGTGAGGTTTTAGCACTGGGGCCCACTTTTTACATATGTGGTTTTGTATTTGATCTCTGGAGTTATATATGAGGTTTTTTCGCTCAGCAACGATATGCAAAAAACACGATTTGTTTGAAAACTGAGTGCGCCCTAATCGGGAAATCTCTGAGTCAGCCTTTAATGTGTGTTAAAAATTGTCTTCATGCTTTATTTCAAATCAAATACTTAATTGAAAGGAGTGTGCTATTGAAACCATGCTTTCCTGATCTTCTCTTACTGTAAATGCAAGAAAAATATTTATGACTGTGCCTTGTTTTGTATTTGTAAATGTCAATGCTTGTTCACACACTAAAAAAGAAATCAAATCTGAAAGCATATTTTTTGGGGTTAGTAGACTCACTTGGAATGTTGTGTCCTCAGTGCTTCGCACCATTTACCACACCTAACATTAAGTTAAATACAACATACGGAATTCTTGTATTTCTACCTGCCTTGGAGCATTTGTTAGAAGGAAACAGGATTCTAAACACGAAGTTGGGGTGTATAGACATTATTTATATGGGACACACATTCAGCTACTATATTGTACATAATAGTCACAGTCGTTTCACCCCTGAGGCCTATGCCAAAATGTTAATGTACAAAGTTGTGGCGCTTTACATGTAATAGCTATCTTAGAATCGTTCTGCAAAGAGCACTCAATATTGGTCAACAAGAATTGTCAGCAATGCTGTTTGACATAACTAGATTAGTTTTGTCTAGAGTTGTAGGTGTCTCGCTATGTAACAAACGGTAATTATTCTTTAGCCAGTAGCATTACGTTCCTTTCAGACTTGCTATAATTATTATTCGCCAGAGCTTTGAGGTTCGTTCCCGGTAATACCTTTTAAAGATGCATTTCGTTATCTTACCACCTTTGTTTTTGTTTTGGTTCATTAGATATCATCGAGAAAAGGTTATTTCTAAAATTTCAGTTGATTCTGATAGTGCGGTTTGATATTATGAGCAAATGTTCGCATCACAGTGCCCCGCAGGACAATGTGTTGTCATTTCTCCAAAGTAGATCGAATCTGCAAGTCAGATTAAGGACACATACGTTTCTTAGGCCAACAGTATAAAATGGTAAAAAACTCAACAATTTAGAGGTATATCGAGGGACGAGGGTGTGGATAACGAAATGACCCTTTAAATATTTTCAAAGACTGTTTTAAAAAGTAAATAAAAGCTAAATAAGTAAAAGTAAGAAATAAGAAAACAAATATATTGCCTATAAATGAGTAAACAGCGTTATCGTCCCTTGCTTGAATCTATATTAGCTTGCACAAATGATGCCTTCTTAATTATTAAAACCCTGAATCCACCTTTTTAAGTGAGTATCTTGGAAATTTGATATTTGATTGATTTATGAGGTTATTGTTAAGTCAAAGGAGGAATGCTGTTTACTACCTTATTTGCTATCAATACAAGCGATAGACTGGCAGCTATAACAAATGTATTATCAGCAGATTAGGAAAATTAGAGGAGTCACAAATGCCCCTCGCAGCTGAGCTATGTTACCAAAATTACCTCGGTAAAGTCCCAAAGAGATATGACTTGGCTCATTTTAAAGCGTATACGTATGCTTCTAGTGTTCACGTGTATGTGTGTGCGGGTGACGGGGGTGGGGGGGGGGGGAAGTGTGTAGTGAAATAATTTGTATTGGATGTGCAAAGGAAAATATTTCATTATTCAATATATTATAATTTCGAGGCAGAAATACTTTCTGACCTACCTCAGATGGCCCACAATCCATGAAATAAATTTCCGTGGCATCTAGGCGACTGTGCTTGAAAGTATAGACCATCGATTTCTTAAAGGAAGGTCTGGAGACTATGAATATAATATCCGTGGTTTAATCTATTCCTTTCAAAACATGAATACCTACCGTTGGTTGATGTAATATTACTTCATTGGTCTTATAAATTGCGAATCAAGGTCATGCGTAAAACATTAAGTCCCACGTTCGTAGAGCATTATTGAGTGGCATTATTTCCTAAGAGAAGAACCGTTGCAAAGCATTGATAAAATTCTGATGAATATACAATAGAGAGTGTCTGTGTTTTGGAGTAGCAGCCATTTTTGAGGGTCAAACAATACACTCACATGAACTTACAGAATGTGATCCAGGTGCATAACAGCTGGATGCATAGTTAATAGATCAAATCCACCTCAATGATGGCTGCCAATCTGAAACATGGGTATTTCTGTGCATTACCTCAATGAATGCATGAGTAATGAATAATTATTTCAGCAATGCTCTGGGAACATAAATAAAATTAACATCCTTCACAATCACATTGCTGTGACGAACGTCACAATGGCTAGACGAATTTTTGAGTTATGCATGTAAACTTGAAATGAATTTTGAGGTTGAACAGACAATCAAATTAAGAAAACCTATGATGATGATTGTGACTATAGCATTCTTTCATGTTAGTAGGGCATAGAATGATGAATAGAAGGTTTTTTGCCATATCTGCATAAATCTCGAGTGTACGAAACATAAAAGTACGCAATTTTATAAGATAAATGATTCATATTCAAGAATCCAGAAACAACGGCGGAATTTTAGTTAAAAAATCACGAAAATAGCACCATTTGGGCGTATTTCTTAATCCTATTCTTTCACTGGGATTTTCGTTATTGAGAACTTCCCGGCTTACCAGAAGTAATAGTAAAAGTATCCAGATAACGTCACGCCAACATAAGTACGATGTACGCATGCGTCTCAAATTCAAAATGGCGATATTTTATCAAGCTGACGGCAACATTTTCATTATAAATTCGACCACTAACCATCAATTTCGTCATAGAACGCTCACTTATTTTTTGCTCCTTTGATATTCCTATACATTTTTTTTTCATGTGAAACGTTACCTTCGCGTAGTTTTAAGCACTTGTTCACCTTCATTTTTTTCCAGAAATTTCAGCATTCAAACCCTTTTAATTCGCATGCATTGCGTTGTGTGATATAATCTGGGCATTTTAACTATGACTTCTGGGTAACCAGTAAGTCCTGGGACTAAGGTAAGTCCTACATTTTCAAAATGTTTAAACTGGATTTGGCCTTATGCCAAGAAAGATGCACGTATTAGTACTTCAAGAAAATACATGCTTTGATAATGTTTGTCTTAACGATAATTTTGGAAGATGTGTCACATAACATTTCCAATGATCGTGATATGCCTCACATCTTTAGACGTGCAACGAGGGTTTGAGTCAGCCGCATAATGAAGTCATATGTAGTGATTTTATATAAATTAGATCAGACACTCAATAAATTCCTTACCTTGTGTTTGGCTAAAAGTAAAAACAAAAGGTGATTGTTTGCTTTTATTTCAATATTATATATTGAAATTAGAGCTGAATTTCGTATTTGTTCCAATATAAAATTAGACATTTCACAATTTTGGTAACATGTTGGTAAACATCTGGGATCCTCGCATTTTAACAAGACAGATATACCAGACGAGATTTCAATAGTCTAATGATCATACTTTAATGTACACATTTTATAATATTTGGTATAAAGGGTTTATCTTTGAAGACGTCCTTGAATTTGAAAATGTTATCGAAATAGAAATGCCACATATGAGTTTCTCATGGTTAAAGAAAAACATACCCAAAACAGATAAGGACATTTAATAAGAGGCTCAAGGTATCCAGGTAATTTGTAGGCTAACTTTAAGTTTGCCATAACTTTAATCAACAAATGTGTCTACTACATGAAAATCATAAACTCGTACTCATAACTTGATCTTAAAAACGGCGACATAGTAAATTTGCTGTCCATGGAATCCATCCTTAGCACGTAAAGTTGAAGACCTCGTCTGGAAAGAGTAGGGGAAGAGCCCCGAAGCTCTCGGTTTTAGCATGTTGAGTGCCTTCGAAGCTCTCAGTTATTCATTTCTTGAAAGGCAGATAACTTTCACTTCCCCCCTAGCGGGGTCCTATGGGCGGAGCCCCGGAGTTTCTCTGAATTTAGCATGTTTAGTGATCTGTAGAGCTCCATTTATCCCATTATCTTGAACAGCAACAACATCAAACAACAATTTTTCTTTTTGTCAATTTTATTTTTCCCCATACGTCATTTCAGCACCCCCTTGAGGTGGCGCCCGGACCACGCCCCCCCCAGCTACGCCCCCTGCATATTCAACTCCCTCAATTAATAACACCTTGAGTTCTATTTTTGTTGTCTTTGTTTTTCATTCAGACCGACTGACGATTCAACAATATCAAAGTAAGTATGCTGTTGTAATGAAGGTCGTATAGTAAGTGCTAATATTTACGAATACCGGTATGCGATTGCGAGTAGTGCGCATATTTTGAGATATTGATTAGCGCTGAGCTCTCTTCAGCGATACTTTTTATGAGTGATCGGCAGGAAAAGCCTAGTTGACCCGAAAAGAAGGCTCATCCCGCGAGGCATAATTACTACTACTCCCGAATTATTCAATACGATTTTTACTTAAGAACACTTGGATGAAGTGGCTTATGTAAAGTCAGAACACAATATACCGTTATGCACTCCGATTTTCGTTCTGATTTTTGTCAATTTGCCCCTGGAAAGTTGTACTGAGCGTGACTTCAAACAATGGTTTCTGCCACTGCATTCTCTGTATTATGAATATATTTGTGACTGTATCTTTTTGTTTTGGCATTTCCTTGTTGAAAGTGTGTAATTTGCAATTCCTAGAGGTTTATAGGGTGCATAAGAATCCTTATTTTTTTATTTTAATTAACCTTAATTATGTGTGCAACCCTTGCGCTAGTGCTCCTTTGTACTAACCTCAACTTTCAACCATGTTTGACAGGTTTTTGTGATCCCCATGGTTGATAATTTCCAATCTCGGCCAGTGGCTGCGTAAATCTTGGGAATTTTTTTTCGGCTGATCCCAAGTAATAACCACATATTTGTTCATGCGTTGTAAACTTAAATAATTTTACATCTTCAACATAATTAAAAATTAATTTAATTGAAGGCTAGCAACTTTTTAAGTTTACTCTATCTGCCTTCAGAGAAAGCATTGTCAATGGACTTAATTTCTGTCAGAAAACTACCGACGTGTTCGAAAAGAAGTAATCGATTGAAACACAAATGTATGTTGGGTAATTAAAGAAATGTAGTTAGTATTCTTCCTCTTCTAGCTATTCCCTTTTAAAATAAACATTTATATTTACCGATTGTTTTTAATTGCGATCGAGTTTTATCCCTATATTCGAGATCTAACATCATAAGTACTGAATTCAAGCATATGTAAACTTTAATTTTCAAGACATGGACTCTACCATTTCTTTACAATTCCATAGCATGTGACAACCCAACAATTTTAAGAATATACTATGTAATGACATACATAGTTGTATATGGCACAAAATGTCACTCACCGGAACATTGAATAAATTAAACTGAAATTTCGGGTCTCAAATCCCAAACACCGCCTCAATCGTTTCAGACTAGGGTTAATATATACAAAAGCCTAACAACCATGTAAAATATCATTTGAAAAATATGCCATTGTCTCTTTAAGCACTCATATTGGTTTAAGGGAGGGGTATGGGGTCTGAGCAGTGAACTTTGAAGGGATTTTTCTTAATTTTCAAGAAATTAAAAAAACCTAAATATTTGGTATATATAACATGTTACACATCATATTGTAGCCCATGTCACAAAGTTTAAAATCATGTCAATTTTTGCTCTGGTTGGCTAATGGTAACCCGTAAGGCCTCTGATTGGCTAAACTCTTGAACGGGCGGAACTAAATAAACTAAAACAAAGCTACTCTGGGTCGAAACTTGGCGTGGCATGTGCATGGGGTAAATATGAAGTGAAACCATTAAGCCGGATTTTTGATACCGTTGCCATGGCAACCGGCCTCGACCAATCCACATCATTTCTGGCGTCATTGAATTTGGAAACCACACTTTTGAAAATCCAGGCTCATGGTTGACTATCCCCTATATGTTGCTGATAGGTGTGCCAATTTTCATGTGCAATAGCATTAGTCGTTCCTAGTTACGTTCGTTTTTCGTTTTGGTTGTTTGCGTATTTTACGCAACGATTATAGACCTCGAAACATTTAGACAAAATTGAGGGCGCGTTTGATGTGAAATATGGATTTTTTTTTTAAATTTCATTTTATACTGAATTATCATAATTATTAATGAAAGAGTATCGAATTCGGTGCATCCATTGTCCTGTAATTAATTTTTAAAATAATTTTCTTAAATCTCGCAGGTGAGAAAACAATAAAATACATAAAAATCACTTACCCAGTACATTAATTACTTTAAATTAATGGACACATATATAGTATTTAAATTTACTTTTTTCGACTTAGCCAAAATAAATGCGTTAAATGGCGTATAAATAATATCTTTAAAATTATCTTAAATATAACCCATTTCAATTGCACATGATAATATAGTAGACATGTGGGTTTTTTGGCAAATTCGCGTACCACGGCTTCACTCTTTGTCAGCCATATATCGGGAACCGAAGGTCCGATCGCGATTGAATAAAAGAATTTTGTAGATTACAATCGAACCCCCCCCCCCCACAATTAGCCATTGCATTATGCCATTTCGTAAATGGAACAATTTTTTACCAAAAGTCAGACCCATTTTACACCCCTTAACAGAAATTGTCAGCAATGCTGTTTGACATAATAGGTTTACAGATTATTTGTCTGTAGAGTTTTAGGTGTTTCGCAAATGGCAATTAATTCTTAGACAGTAGCAGTACGTTTCTTTCAGACTTGTTGCAATTATTGTGCGCCATAGTTAGGAGGTTCGTTCCCGGTAAGGCTTTTAAATATTTTACAAAGGATGTTAAAAATCTTTCCCTTGAAAAGTAACTAAGTAAAAACAATAAAGTATTTCTGAAAACAAAATCCATTGCCTATAAATGAGTTAAATGGCTCTATCATTCATTGCTATTATTTTATGAGGTTGGTTGCGAAATGATGGGCCTCTTTAATTTCCAAAACCCTAAATCCACCTTTTGTAAGCAATTATTTTGGAAATCGATATTCATTGATTTATACGTTATTGTTAAATCAAAGGGAAGATGGCTGTTTGCTACCATTTTTACTATCAATACAAAAATAGACTCCCGGCCTTACATGGATACTAAAAGTTATTATCAGACAGAATTTCAGGAGTACAACTGCCCACTCGCAGGGAATCGAGCTATATATATATACCAAATACCTTAGAAAAGTCCAACGAGATATGAGCTGGCTCAAAGTGACACTAGCTTTAGGCTAGGGTCCAAAACGAAACCCTCCCCCCCTAGAGATTTCATCATCATGTTTTCGGTGAGCTTGGGACTCAGCATCAGAATCTGCTTGTTGCGCCTTTAATTGGTGGCGTTTTTGAGGGGAAAATTTAAATTTTTGAAAAGCGAACCCGCCAGTCCCCTTAGAGATTGTCATCCATTAGTTTTTTGTAAGCTTGGATCCTCAGCTATAAGCATTGCTTGTTTGCCTTAAATTGGTGGTGGGTATGGGTGCCAGAGCCGGTGCCATGGCAAAACGCAGTAACAGAAAATGGAATTTAGAAAAATGTAATATCTTCCAATACACAACATAAAAACATGTCAAGGTGTTCAATTTATAGTTTTAGTTCACATGTAATTGCAAGCAAAAATAAAGGTTATTGGAGGTCATAGAATGGCGATGTATGGTCGTTACATGTAAACACGGTCTCAAAATTAGCTTGTAGGGGAAAAATTAACATTTTTTTACAAGCGAAACCCTACTCCCCTTAGAGATTGTCATTCATCAAGTTTTGTGGTAGCTTGGATACTCAGGCTACTCAGAATCTGTCTTGTTGCCTTTAAATGGTGGTGGGTAGGGGTGCCGAGCCGTTGCCCTGGCAACGCAGTAATGAAATGTGAATTTAGAAACATGTCTATCTTTCCAACTACACAACATAAAAACATGGCTCTATGTGTCAATTTTATGTATTTCAGCTTCCCATTTGCTGCGAGGAAAGATTGTGTAATTAAGAGTCATAGAAATGTCAAGTTAGTCGTTACCATGGTCACACAGTCTCGAAATTATTTTTTTTATGGGAAAAATGTAATGTTTTTTAATTAAACACACAGTAACACAATTTAAGTGCCTAGGTATATGGATTTCTAGCTGCAGTTGCTTGCACTTAAGATCTAATTACTCAAGTCATGTCCATGGCTTAAATAGGAGGGTTTGCCATGAAAACACCATGATACAAAATTAGGAATTTGAAAAAAAAAAAGACTTAAAACAATATGGGGATAATGAGGTATTATGAGACCATAGACCTTCCTTTAAGGATTTCATCCATCAGGTTTTTGTTAGTTTGGGTCCCCAGCTATCAGAAGCTGCTTGTTGCCTTAAGCTGGTGGTGGTGGAGTGCCGGGAGCTGTTGATATAGAAACACCACTATAAGAGCTTTGAATTTCGGAAAATGTTAGATCTTTGCAACCCATGAAAACATGGCAAGATGGCAATCGGGAACCTGACCTCAGTGTCTTTGGTCCATGGATCTTTGACGCATCCCACATATGAAGGACCCCTATTGCCACCTTCAACCCCAGTCTGGTTAAATCGGACATCAAAAGTTTTGAAGAAACTGAAAAACAAAAACCTAAACAAACTGAAAGCAAACTTTCCACGTAAGGAAGGTCACCTTAACAGGATTCGCACAGGAGTCGGTCGTTGCAACAGCAATAGTACCGATGGGGGCTGCGGCTATCGCCAGCCTGCAAATGTGGCTCTCTATCACGAACTGCGGATGACATTCTCATTGAGTGCCCGACATTTCGTCCACTGGTGGCTAAGACCCCAACACATCAACAGTGAGCTGGACTCCACCAACTTAAAGATTACCTGCTGCCTCATACGTAAAAAGAAGATGATCCAGCTCCAATAACAAACCGGCCAGTTCATCTGGAAGCATTTCATGTTGTGTCCATTGGTAATCCAATTTATCACCTCCTAGAAACCAGCCAGGACTATTGTAGGGCTTTGGCATTTTGGATATGCAAAATCTGCACAAATGTTCATCGGCCACCCGAAACACCATACCACTGTTAAATTAAGACAAATCCCTAAATAGTCAGGACCGAATTGTGATTCGACACTTACCCCAGAAAATGTCTCGCTCCAAAACCACAGACAAACCCTTCAATGACCTTATTGATGGTGGGAAAACAAATTACAGAAGGGTCGTAAGGTCGTAGAAAGAAGGTATCCTACCCTGTTGTATCGCCCTCACTCCTGAGAATGGAAATACACTGCATTAGCAATAGCTTATTACATGGACCTATTTTTACACATAATACCACTGCTCAACCGGTGACGGAGTGGCGGTTGTAGAAGGGTAGTCAATGCCAAAGCACCGTAGGCGCCCTATTGTACTCACCTAAGATTCTGCTTTAGCTGTACTAGGACTGTTGAAATGTGGTAGCAGAACTCAACTGACATTGTCCGCCATGTTCGGGATTGAGGCACTTTATAGAATGCCCAGGAGGAAGCTTGAGCTTGAATATCATGTGCTCTGACCAATGCGCCAGGCCCGGCAATCGACCAATCAACATAATTTCATGGCGTAATTTGAATTGGAACCAATTTTGAAATCTGGCTTCATGGTTTACTAGCCCCTATATGTGCTGAATATGTGGTGCCAAATTTTCATGTGCATAGCATGTAGCGTTCCTCTAGTTACGTTCGTTTTCGTTTTGGGTGTTTGCGTAGTTTAACGAAAGGAGTTATAGACCCAATCGAAACATTTAGACAAAATTGAGGGCGCTTTTTTGATGTGAAATATGGATTTTTTTTTTAAATTTCATTTTATACTGAATTCAATCATAATTAGTAATGAAAGAAGAATTCATCGTAAATCGGTGCATCCTTGTCCGGAATTAATTGTTTAAAATAGTTTCTTAAATATCGCAAGGTGAGGAAACAATAAAATAATAAAAATTCACTTACCCAGTACATTTAATTGCTTTAAATTAGGACAAATCATATGAGTATTTATTTACTTCGACTTAGCCAAATAAATGCGTTAAAATGGCGTATAAATATTCTTTTAAAAATATCTTAAATATACTCCCATTTAAATTTCACATGATAACGTAAAGGAGACTATGGGTTTTGTGCAACTTTCGCGTACCAACTAACGCTGCTTCCACTTTGACATCAGCCATATCTCGGGAACTGAAATGTCCGATTGCGATTGAATAAAGCATTTTATTTTGGGTAGATTTACAATCTACCAATTAAGCCATTGCATTATCGCATTTTCGTAAATCAACAATTTTTTTTACAAAGCAGACCCCATACCCCCCCCTTAACAGAAATTGTCAGCAATGCTGTTTGACATAAATAGGTTTACAGATTAGTTTTGTCTAGAGTTTTAGGGGTTTCGCCAAATGGCAGTACTCTTTAGCCAGTAGCAGTACGTTTCTTTCAGACTTGTTGCATTATTAGTCGCCATAGTTAGGAGGTCGTTCCCGGTAATGCTTGTAAATTATTTTTTAAAGATTTACATAAAATCTTCCTTGAAAAGTAAATAAGTAAAAAACAAAAATTGAAAACAAATCCATTGCTATAAATGAGAAATGGCTCTATCATCCTTGCTATTATTTTCATTAGGTGGTTGCGCAAATGATGGCCTCTTAATTTCCAAAAACCCTAAATCACCTTTTGTAAGCAATTATTTTGGAAATTCGATTTTCATGATTTATGGACGTTAGTGTTAAATTCAAAGGGAGATTGCTGTTTGCTCCATTTTTACTATCAATACAAAAATAGACTCCCGGCCTTACATGGATACTATTTATTATCAGCGAATTCAGGAGTTACAACTGCCCCCTCGCAGTGAATCGAGCTATATATATATAGTACCAAATTTACTTAGTAAAGCAACGAGATAGAGATGGGCTCAAAGTGTACACTAGCTTTAGGCTTATGGGTCCAAAACCGAAACCCCTCCCCCCCTTAGAGATTTTTCATTCATCATGTTTTTTCTGTTTTAGCTTGGGTCCTCGCTATCAGAATCTGATTGTTTGCCTTTAAATTGGATCCATGGTGTGTTTTGTGCACTTACAGGATGGGATGTTGTTGTCCCTTGCTGCAGGCCCATTCGGTGGGCACTGCAGAGATAAAGTTTGATGAGAAGTACCGAAGATTCCTTACCGCTCACGGGGCCCTAACTGAACACCACGGTTTCTCTGAGTGGCAGACAACTCTGGTGAGATGCAGCAAATAAAAAAAAAACCGGTTTGATGTAAAAGAATCTTCGCCAAACAGCCTGCTTGAAAATAGAGACCCCCACGTCCTCAATCCAGAGGCGGATCTTGTCTGTAGGAAAGGCATGACACTCCGACCCCTATGCCAGAGACACTAAGAAAGCCGTTCTTATTGGAAAATTACAGAAAACTAAGCTTTCGGATGGGTGTTAACTCCTCCAACACCAAGAATTGAAAGACCAGTGGCAAAGCCCACTCTGGAACAAGGCTAGGAACAAGGGGGGAAAAAGTGTTGTGAACATATCCTTTACCAGAGGGAACTGGAGGAAACTGTTATGCCATCACCAAGCTCTTTTTAGTCTGGCTATGGCTGTTTGTGTTTGGTAACCTCGGAGAGTTAGGACCCTTTCCTCCCTTGAAAGACCTGAGTGAGGAAGTTGGTAATGGGCTATACACTTGCACAAATAGGATCGATCTTTGTGATACACCATTGAATGGTAACGGCGGAGTTGAGATCAGAATCATAAGATACACTTGTTGACTTCCGCTTTGGCTGAGCAGCGAGCGAAACGCCTGTCAGCAGAAAGTCTCACCGTAGTATACAGTCTGTAAAAATGCACCAGACGGGACAGTTCGAGCAATATTGTGGGACTCTGGTACAAATGGGTCGGCCGAAGGACCTCTTACCAGAGCCCCTTATATGGAAGCCGAATCGGTTCTCTCTCAAGGCAGAACTCGCAGCCTGTGAAACCACAGCTGCAGTGGCACAATGGGGCTACCAGCGGGCGAAGCAATCCTGGGAGAGAGACCACTTTCTCGAGACACTCTAGGGATCATGGCGATGGGGAAAAAGCATTAGTATCAGACCCGGACCAGTCGCCGCCATGAACGTCCTTCTTGCCAGGGATCTGAGGTCAAGAGTACTATGTAATATGTCACGGCTGAGGCGAAACCGGTCTATGTGGGGACCATCCACGTTATTGAAGATTGTGCGGCAAACCGTGGCACTCCACGAGGACCATGACCTTCTGCTGTGTTGGGATTGGGGTACCTCCCAGGAGGAGAGCGCCGGCCAGCAAATTCCACTCCTAGAACATGGGAGGCGAGCAACCGGATGTCCCAATCTCGGAACAACATGAAAAGCCAAAAAGGACCCTGACACCACATATTTTTCAGCAGACCCGAACCACCTCGCCCCTTACCAAAAGTTCTCGGCGCCCATACGGCAGAAAAGACGGCCCCCATAGGTCGATGACGATTGTTCATCGTCGATGACGATTGTCCATCTCCTTCTCAAGAATTCAGCTACTACCTTGAACCAATGGTAAAAGGTTTCTGGGAGCCATTGAATTTGGAGGAGAGAACAAAGTGGAGGGCTCAAACTAACACCCCCCACACACACACACCCACAGTGAAATGCAAACCATCGTTGAGAGGACTTGCATACTGGAAAATGTACGTAAGCCATATTTTAATTACAGTGTAGCGCTTCTCCAACAGCCTTTCTGAAAAACTTCACGACTGGGGGCAATGCTTCCATATGAAATGATGGAGGCACTTGTATCTGATTTCAGAGGCTGGGATAGGTTCCTTCCACTGCTTCTTTGCAGTGAGAGAATAATAAAGGAGAATAGAAACATTTAACCGGAAATGGCGTCGTATATTAACCGCGGTCCCTGGCAACTAACTAGGAAAACTCTGAATTATAGCCTTTCTCCGTGAGGAGTAGATGGGAATGGGGTCTGACGGCATCCTGGGTATGGGCGGGGTGGTGACTCAAGGCGGTTTCCACGATGAGACCACTCCTGCGATTGAACTTTTGTGTTGTCTTGTCTAAGATATAATATTTACTATATACCTCAAAATTCAATTTTCAGCTGGCCATGCATCAGTCCCTGATGTCTCTAACGTGCTTGTAGGTGCCAGCTTGAGGTTGTATGGATAGGGCATCCGCATAAGTGATCGGAAGGTCGTAGGTTTGATTCCCGCTCAGTGCAGTCTTAGAAAAAAAATTCCTGCTTGGGTTGCTTGGTGCTAATGTCATAACTGTTAGATAAAAGTAACTTGTCACTATCTGGATGTGCGTAAAAGATGTTAATTTCTATGCATTTCACAGAATATATCAGTTAACAGTGCATCAATTCATTTGATCCAATAGGGGTGTTCTAGTACATATGCGCTGACCCTCATACTTTCTGTAAGGAACGACACCAGTGGCATTACCGTACCCTAAATAACCCAATCTTGAGTGCAATCAGAATAGCAGCTGAGATTTTGTTATATGCTGATTTGTACAAAAACTATGGAGTTTTTTTGCAAAGTTAAATTCTTAATACGTGTGCCATGGCAACTGGTCTGCAGCTCATTTAATCATCAAAATGATGGCACAGAAGAAGATTGTGATTGATAGCTAAGGGTACTGGCTAACTGAAAAAAAACATGGTTTAAGAAAAGAGAGTATCAATAAATTAACATTTGTGTTTTTTTTTTTCCTCGTTATGTTAACATCACAAAATCCAGTTTTCCAATTGTAAGCGGGTGTTGCCATGTAAAGTGACGCTTTTGGCATAAACACTGGCCTTATGGTCCCAGATCATAATTTGCAATAAAGGGGCAGCTCAAATTGCAATACCTTGACACTTAGATTTTGTTTAATGGTGTCTATTTACAATGAAATATTTTTCCACAAAACCCATTTTTAGCGGGCGTTGCCATAGGCAACGGCCAAAATTCGACATATCAGACCTTAAATGGCCCAGATTGTGATTGCAATCAAATGAGATAATCAAAATACCAGATATCTAGACACTTGAATGGTCTTTTTATGTTGTTGCTTTTAAAGATATGACAATTTCCGAAATTCAGTTTTTCATTACTGCGTTGCAATGGCAACGGCATAACCGCTCACACCCACCACTAACTAAATGGCAAACAAGCATATTATGATGCTGAGGGTCCGGGCTAAACTGAAAACATAGTGAATGTGATGCAAATCTCTAAGGGGGGGGGGGGAGGGGGGTCCAGGTGGCCAATAGCCTAATGGTTCTACGCGTTGTGTTTGGTGTGTGTGGGGGGGGGTGGGGGAGGGGAGAAGTGTGTAGTGAAATCATTTGCATTGGAGGTATAAGGGAAGCAGGCTGCGAGAATTGCCATACAGTTGCTGTCATCACAAATAAGTGGATAAATTGGATAATTTATTTGTGCAGTCTTGTAGTCCTTTTGGATGGCAATAAATTTTATTATTCAGTCTACAATCAGCAGTATGATTATAATTACGAGCTAGAATGCTTTTAAAATCTTTTCGACCTACCTTAAATGGCCACAATTATGAAATAAATTTCAGTGGGCATCTTCGCCGGATGTGCTTGAAAGTATAGACCATCGATTTCTTATAGAAGTCATGGAAAAGGGAAATCTGGAGAATAAAATATGCCAGTATGTGATTTAACCTGTTCCTTTTCAAAACATGGTTACAATTCGTGGTAGATTGTTGGATTTTTTTAAAATTTTTTTTACAAAAACTTACTCCCTTGTCAATAATTGCGAATTTCAGGTATACGTAAAACATTAGTCAAACGTGCGTTGAGTATTGTTAACTTGCATTATTCCAAAGCGAAGAAAAGAGCGGTACATAAACATTATATGAAGTTTCGATAATATACAACAGAGAGCGTGCCGTGTTGGATTTAGAAGGCGTCTTTGAAGTTAAACAAGCCACTCACATGAACATACAGATGTGATCCAGGTGCCATAAGCAGCTGGATGCAGATGATGAAACCCTCCTCATGATGCTGCAATCTGAAACACGGGCATTTTCGGTGTCCCGTAAATCATTGAATGAGTGATGAATTATTGTTGAATCAGCAATGGTCTGCAAACATGACACTTTCACGTCCTTCACATACAATATATGGCGAACGTCGCAATTCTAGACGAATATTGATTATGCTTATGTAAACTTGAAATGAATTTGTGAGGATGGAGAGACAATCAGATTACAGTAAGAAATCAATTATATGTCGCTGCGTTTAGGCATAGCCTATAAGATTTACTGTGACTGTAGATTCGATTTAAAGTGGAGTAGGGCATAGCATGATGGATAGAAAGTTAAATCTCGATTTTTGGTATGATTGTAAGTAACAATTTTAGAAGGTTAATTGTTTCAAGAATCCAAATCATGGGCGCAATTTTAGTTAGAAAATCATCCACACGCGACAATACGCACTATACTTTTGCTTTCACAACGGTTGTTATAAACATCCTGAAGCCAAAAGCGCCCAAAGAGTAACTTACTGTATCGATACCAGGCCCTTGACATAGTGACTTGCCAGGTACCAGATGATGATAACATCAGATTCTTGGATGAACCTGAGCTCAATGCGTTGCTGGGCCAAAGTCTCAAGGAACCCAACGACCGAAAGAGTCACTTGCAAACAAAACAATTTTAAAATTGACATTTTCAATGTCCAGAACAATGAATGCGATTGGGAAAACTGCTGAAGTTGCTAAAGTTATGAAGACATACAACATCGATGTTCCAGGAATTAGTGAGTGCAGATGGACTTGATTTGGCAAAATTAAGCTAAGCACAGTTGAATCTGTTATCTATTCTGGCAGAGAAGATAGGATACACCGCAGTGGAGATGCTTTCATGATGTCCAAAGTTGCTGAATCGGCACTCATGGAATTTATTCCAAATTCATTAAACTAACAATCATCCACGTGTATGCACCTACAAAGGATGCAGAGGATGAGGTGAAAGACACCTTCTATGAACAGCTGAAAACTGTAGTCGAGACACTACGCAAACATGATATGGTTATAGCTGGAAATGTGAATGCCAAGGTTTGAGCAAATAATAAAGGGAATAAGAGAATAATGGGTAAACATGGAACAGGATTCATCAACAGCAATGGTGAAAGGCTTGTAGAATTCTGCGGGATGAACGATTTCGTCATTACTGGAATTATATTCCCACACAAGGACATTCACACAAACACCTGGACCTCTCAAGATAAAAGAACAACAAATCAAATTCATCACATACTTGTCAACCGTAAATACCGCGCATCAATAAAAGACACCCGGGTCATGAGAGGTGTTGATGTTGCAAGTGACAATCACCTTGTAAGATCACAAGTGAAGTTGAAACTTCAAACACAACTGAACAAGACAAACCCAAGAACAAAATATGTTACTTGCAAACAGCAAAAATCAAACAATCAAAATAGAGCTGAAGAATAAGTTCACTTTGCTTGAGGCGATTTCAGACGATATCGACATAGAGGGGAATAGAAACGCTTCGACTAAGCATTCAACCAGACAGCCAAAGAAGTACTTGGTGTTAAGAAGAAGGATGGAAAACTGTGGATAGGACACGATTCTTGGAAAAAAGATTGAAGAGAGAAAACATTTCAAAATCAATATTGAAAATGCCAAGTCGATCCCAAATATCATTTATGATACTTTGTATTTTGCCTGTGGATGTTTCAATGTCTGCCTCCAATAACTCTGCTGTTTATATCATGTCCACTTCTCCTGCCTTTCCATTTTTTTAATTTTCTGATTGCATTTTTGAATTCCGTTTTGATTGCATAGCTGGTGTCAATGGTATCCACCTCTGGAATTGCAATATTTTCAAAATACCACTGGATATGGGTGGGGTGTCTCTGTTTACTATTTCAAAGTCAAAAGTCTTCTTCCTGTTTTGTGTATTTTTTCTTTGGCATCTGTTATGATATTACCCTCTTTATTCTTGATACCACATGATGCCTGAAGGTGTTTTTTATTACATATTGTTCTGGTTATTTCCTAATGTGTTTTCAGTTGACCATTCTTAGCTACTCTTTCAGCGTCGTTTGCCAAGCTCTCCACCAATCTACGCTTGTCTGATCTTATACTTTACTTGACTTCTCATTTGCATCTGTTATTTAATTCTGATGGAAGAGAAAATACCTCATGAATGGAAGAATGGAGTGATTATCAAGATACTAAAGAAAGGGGGTCTATCTAAATGTGGAAATGGGGGGGGGGTGAATAACACTTCTACCTATAGCAATCAAAGTGGTAGGAAGAATCATAATTAACATAAGATGTTCAGACCTTAACAAGCAGGCTTCCGAGAAGGTAAAAGTGCCACCGAACAAATATTCATCCGGAGAAAAATGGCAATATTCATTGTATATAATTGTATATCATTGGCTTTCAATTCAGTTCATAGGGACAGATTATGGGAGATCATGAGGCAGAATGGCATACCAAGCAAAATAGTCAAATTAATGTACAAAGATAGTGAATGTGCAGCACTAGATGATGGTGAAATGACAAAATGGTTCAAAGTAAAGAAAGGCTGCGTTATGTCTTGGAAGACCACAATGAATAACAACACACAGGATAAGATGGCAAATGATGTCATGCATTGAAGACCTGGACTTTGTTGACGACATTGCTCTATTGTCTTCCAGGCAATGCACAGATGCAACAGAAAACCAACAAAATGTCAAGTCTTGTAATGAGAAGAAGATTGAGACTTTGAGCTTGAACAACAAGAAGCCTGATCCAGTTCAAGTAGGAGAAAAGGACATTGAAGACGAGGATGGGTTCACCTACCTAGGTGCAATTGTCAGTAAAGAAGGTGGTGGAGAAAAAATATGATTAGCAGAATCAATAAAGCCAGAAGTACATTTATTAAATGAACAAAGTATGGCGATCAAAGCAGTTGGAGGGATACAAAAATCAAACTCTACAAAACGCCGCGCCGGTAAGATCTGTACTTCTTTATGGCTGCGAAACTTGGAAAATGAACTATAGTGATGCGAGGAATCTGGATTCCTTCCAGCATATATGCGTGAAGAAAAAAATGCAGATATCGGGGCCAAACATATCAATGAATGAACTTAACAAAATGAAGTCCCCAGATAAAGCCAAGAAGTAAAAGGAAAAGATGGAATTTGATTGGTCGTGTATTGAGAGAGGAACCCAATCACCCAGGCCCGTAGCCAGGAATTAATTTTTTTGGGGGGAGGGGTGCGGATTTGCCAGAAGTGGACCTTTCGCGAGGGTGGCACAGATTTGTGAATGTACCGACACGTGTATTGTACCGACAAACATTTTTTTTTCGGCTCGCTACGCTCGCCGGTTGCCCCAATTGTTTGTTTACCGTCGCCTCCAAAATCTGAAGAGCGGGGGAAAAGGAAGGGGAGGGGGTAACGGCACATCACCGTTGACAAACAGTATAATAATAGCAGGACCATTTGTTATTCATATATCATGCACCCCATCCCTTAAAACAATACAACCCTTAAAACAACAGCTTTTAGACAAGCGGCAAACTTCAACATGACAAAGCGAACCTTCAACATGGTAAAACGGACTTTTGCTTTTTTTGGTTTTCATTGTTTTTTTCTTTTTGCAGTTTTGAAATTTATTTTGAAATCCTGTCGACTTCCCTTGCCACTCCCACTGCCTTCTATGGCCACGTACGTCATCGGGCGCTCAGAGGGGTGCCTGACATCGCGTTTTTATTGGGTTAATCTCTGGAATGACTTATATTTAGGCCAAAATGAGTTCTGATTTTCAAGGTCAGGCTACAGCTTTTCATGAATTCTTATTGGATATTCAATCTAGGCTACTTCTAGCCCAAAGTCCCGGCAAAGTGTTTTAATGAACTAATTTAGCGAGAGTGCACCTCATGAAAGTGTGGGTGGAATCAATGAGGCTAGGGGGACAAATCCATAATACAGGGTTCAAAATGAAAACTGCTTGGATTAATGTAAATAGGTAACCAAGGTCCGTATTGTTACAGGGATTAAAAAAGGTATTGTCCTACGTACAACTTATGGTTAGGGAGATATAACACAAAACTCGTCATTAAACATCCTTACTATGTGTCGTATTGTTTGTTATTATTTATCCAACCTGACTTTAAAGAGGCTGCGACCACTGTTGAATATCCTGAAATGTGCCTTTAGCTTCCGAATCAATTCAATTTACGACAACTACTTCGGCTGGTCAAGTTTCACCAAACTGTGTCAATTACAGGGTGACCTTTACGGCAGAAGGTGTTTATCTTCGTCAGTTTGTTGTTGGGTATTATAGGGTTGATATTCGTCTAAGTTCTCGTGTGTAGCTGTAGGTTCGCAAGCTCTATATTCGTGTATGGCTATAGGCATGGAAGCTCTTTGAAGAATGGAAATTCAAATATAATCGAGAGTGTAGTATAAGAATTATTGAAGTCCACAACTTTCTTTCTTATTCTACACTCTTCCATTGCAATTGACCGAATGGCACAAATAATTGCGTTTATGTATTGTTGTAAGTTGAGGTAAGTAAAATATAGTGTCTGATTTATTTAAGTGAAATGGAAAATTTTAAGAGATGTTACATTTCCGTAATGCATTTGGTTAATACCTCACTTCATTTGCATATAACAGGGGAAAAAATCCGTTAGAGTCAAATTTATAATTCTTTTTTATGATAGATATATAGAAGAGGCAGTTTTGTGAAACTGTATATCTATATCCTAACGTCCCTTAACTGCATTTAAATGCACTTATGAAAAAAACTCGCCTTAAGGTGCATAATAGCGTGATAATAATAACAACGGCGAAATTGTCCATATTCATGAAGCTACAATGAGTTACACGACGGGCTGTCTATAACCAATTCCGTTATAGGCAGCCCGTCGAACAAAATATTAAAATGATCAAAACGGGAAATCAAGCACAATATAAAGCAAAAACGTTATGGGGAAATGAAATCAATTCCATTTGTCGTAGTAGGCGACATACTACACAGGGTTAGACCCCGGAAAATTGGTTTTATAGCCGCCATATTGGATTTTTACTGAAATACAATAATTTTCCTGCTTTTAACCAAAAAGGACAATTTTTTTGTCTTCATTTTTTACGTCTGTAATGAAATTCTTATACATATATCTTTCTAATAAGACATGATAATTGCATGGATCAACTAGTTATCCATTTTTGAAAAATATTGTTAATGACCTATATACAGCACATATCATAGCCGTCAGATTGGATTTCCGCAGAATCCAGCAATTCCTTAGTTTGCTGATTTTTCAAAACCAAGGGGCAAATTTTTTCTTCAATTCCAAAATTTCTACGTAATTTAGTACACCAATATCTTCAATTAAGACATATATTGTCCATGGCTCTTCGATTAATATCGTTTTCTGTCAATACCGATACAAGTGACTGAACCGTATATGCTACACCCAACGGCTGGTGATTATAATAATCACACCAAAGTACAAGCTAAAATCACCAAATGACCATATTCATTTTACTTACGGATCGCCAAACTCACAACACGTCAAAACGCCCAGCACGAGAGAGTCGGCGCGCCTGAGTGTGGGCAAATCGATGTGAAATTGATAAGCGCGGAGTAAATTGCCTCAAAGTTACTGTCCAAATACCATTTATTTTGAGAAAACATACCAGTCTAAAATGAATTATGAAATTCAACCAGGTTATAGTTGTGGTATACCGTATAAATGTTTGAAATGCTAGGACAACATAATAATTATATAAGTGCATTTCTCTTTGAAAGTCTAAAATTTCTTCAACCTGTAGTAAAAATAGTAGCATATTTTAGGAGTGGTAATCTTATATAGAGGCAGGTGCATTCGGGAATTTCGGTTTGATTTGAAAATTTATTGTATAAACTAATCCCTAACGCCCTTTTCGGAAAATCACTACCAATCTGACGATCGCCGAAAAAAGGGAGGTAGCATTATTTTTCTTGTTAGATCTAGGGGCAATTTCCCCTAAAAACAAGGCAGAAGCCCTCTCTGTGATCAGTGCAATAAAATGCAGTTAAGGGACGTTAAGGGATATGAAGAAGTAAATGGTTATTCTATATTTAATTGTCCTTAAAATCGTGTTTTATTTGTTTGTTTTATTTTTTGTCGCATTATACGTTATTTTTTCCCTATGTGGGTGAATGAATGTAAAAGTACATTGAAAAACATCATTGCCGATACAATGGGTAAGAAATCCCATAAGGTTTTTTTCTAAGAGAGATCAAAGCACGGTATTTTAAATCTTCGCCGAAATCTCCGATTTCTTCTTCTTCTGAAGAAGAAGACGGTGATGACGATGAAAGTAAGCAGGCTTATATTACATTGGTACTTAGAACGCGTTCGTGTAGAACGATATTACTGACAGAGGCCCAGGCCTGTTTCATGCTATTGACTTGCCCACCCCAGGCAGGATTTGCCCTAAATTTGACGGCCTGTGCGGTATCCAATTCATTATTTCCACAACTTTGAAGGGGCGAGGGACAAAATAGGTCGATTCCAAAGACACAGCATTAAATTACCTTTCAAAACATTGTATTACACAATCACATGCAGTTAGTTTAATTGTATGGATTCCGATCATGTATTCGAAAGATTAAAGCTTACACAATACATTTCAACTCATCGGTATTTATTATTTACGTTACACAACCATGCAATATATATCATGTGGTTCGAAAATCATACTTTTGCGAAGAAGTTTTGGTGGGGAAATATAAGTGAATTAAGAAATATGTTCCTCAACTAAGAGAGAGAATTGTAAAATATAAATGGTATCATACTGATAGATCGGATATGTAAAATGCATATAGCGTGCGTGTCGGTGGTTAATAGCTTGCAGGCGTGAAACAGCAAGTTATAATTTTGTCTCGCCCTGTGTGCGCTCAAGAAAAACACGACTAAAGATGTTATTTTGGTGACACAGAGCCATGTAAGGACGGTATGGCCAAAATGCATTTGTTCGGAATGGCACTGTTAGTGTAACATATGTGTGAAAAGAGGTCAACATGGCGATATCAAAGATGGCCAATACTACATAGCATAGTATTAGGTGCTGTGTTGTTTCAGCACATTTGCATTTGTGATATGCATGACGACAAATAGTGTTTGAATCATTTTAGGATATCAGCGAATGGAAAAATTTTTGTTTTTGGTGATGGCAAGACATTCACTCTGCACTTTAACTGACTATATAGTAGTCATTTTCATGAGATCCCTGACCATTTTTAGGATACCTTTTTTTCTTGATGGATTTGGCAAGATGGACCAATTTAACAAAAAGCTCCTATACACATCCCAGAACTGACGGCTAAACTTTTTTACAGAGCGTTTTTTAAAATGGCGCCGCGCGCCCATTTTAAAATACAAAAAACGTGATATCTCTGGAACCGATGCGCGACAATGATGAATGAAGTGTCATTTCCAGTAAATCTAGAAACAGACAGTTGGAGTGAATGTATTTTAATACATATAAAGGCCTCTTGACCTCTAAATCCAAGATGGCTGCCACATCACCTTGGAAAGGTAATATATATAAATTTATCTTTGCGCGATTATGCTAGAATGACAAATAAAAGTTGTTTTTCCTACTAATTTGACATGAGAGAGCAAATAGAATGGTAATTGTAGCATTTTGAAGTCTGGCTCTCAAATCAAGATGGCGACCATGCCATCTTGAAATGTGGATATTGCCATATTTTCTCTGGCAGTACAAGACCTAAAGGAACAAGCATTGATGTATTCTCATTAACATTTTGTGAGGAAAATTTCAACTGGAATAGTGTATACAACATTTGCGACCACGTTGAATTTTGAAAATCCAAGATGACGTGGCTAGCAGCCATCTTGAATTTTTTTTAAAATGTAAACTATTTGACACCAATGCCCTAAAATTGACAGATAAGGTATCATTTTCTAATTTTGACATGGATGATCCTAGATGAAAATGACCTCACTGTGTAATAAGACTTAGGAAATGTAAATGTACAGAAAAGGTTTAACACCTTGGTAGTTAGATGTACCCTCTATATCAAGCTAGGGTAGTTCGTGCTCTATTGTGCTATCACTTTTTCAATAGGGCCAACTTAAGGTTACACATGGTCAAACTTTTTGAAAATGCTCCAATCAAGTGAAAGGTAATGTATATTTGTACCACCTAGGACCATTGGTTTATAGGCTGGAAAATGGACTAAAATGGTAAAAAAAAAAATCCAATCTCAATTTGTACAGGGGTCAATGTTAAAAGTTAATCTGATTATATTTTAAATTACTTGCATCTTATGCTGAGGAAAGAGGGACTCCCCAAATGGATTAATAGTTTGATTATTATGAAAGTGTAATTACCGAGATAAGGGTCAAAGAAGAGTCAATGCCAATTTGATGATGTTGCCCTAGACCTATTTTGTCATATATCGTGACAAATTCCAAAATTGGAAGCAACTTCTGATTGTGACCCTGTAACAAAGGGAAATGACCCTTTTTTACCCTTGCAGAAATTTTACCCTATAAAATCCCAAACCAATGGTCCTAAATGGTACAAAGTATTACATTTTTGGAATCCTTATGACTAGCCGGTTGAGCCGGGCATTATGGCATACATTCAACATGATTGGGCATTTTAAAGTTGACCCCTGTAACCTTAAAATGGCCCCTACTGAAAAAGTGACCACAATTGTGAGAGTACTTAAATACCTGGCATTGATTGGGAGGGTCCGTACTATCTACCAAGGTGTCCAACCTTTTCTGTAGTGGGGGATATGAACGATTGTTGTGTTTGACCTGGGTCCATGCTCCTCTTATATTTGTTTGAGTTTATAATTACCGGGACACTGAAACTGTTTTTTTTCAGGTGGGATATTGCGGCCCCGATTTAGCTTTGGGGGCTGGAAAATGATTTGGACTGCCAGTACCAGGTTATAGGGTCTAGGAATTTAAATGTTGAGAAATCTGCAGGCTTAGGACGCGGGAATATGGCTACAGTTTAGCTTCTGAGGCAAAAAATACTTTAATAAGGGCTAGAAACCTGAATTAGCCCTTCATCTGGGGGTTATAGGAACTGCTGGTGGAGAGATGAAAAATGGATGGTCTTAAAGGTGGCACAGGCACGTTTTCAACAAGCATTTCTAAAAGAGCTGGATAGATTGGGACGGTGCATGGATCATTGTTTTACTAATGGAATAATATAATAGCCACATAGAAGGGACCCTAGTTTAAAAGTCGAAATCAGTTGGTCATTTCAGCCTTTTCTCTTTCATTTTAAGTAATTTGTGTTAACTTAGTTAAATTTACCATACCACTAGTAAATCGAGAGAATTTTTAGGTGATCCGTAAGGTGGAGGATTATGAGATGGGAAAGTTAAAAAAAACTGTGTGTGGAGGAGGATTCAAATGGACAGCAGTGAAGACTTAACACTGAGGGTCATACATTGTGTATTGGGCTGCCTGCCGAGAACTTCACTACAGATCGTTTATCCAGAGTTCACCTGCCTCCACGCAGAGGTAGACACGCATTGCCTCACCCAATGTAATGCATGATCGATACATGATTGCGACAAGTCTGGCATTCTGGAAACTGAGAATACCAACAAACTATACAAGCAGCATATATGTTGCTCAGGAGAATCTCAGGGGATAATGTGTGTGAAACACAAACGCAACTTGATCGGTGTTAGGTGTGGTGTTTGTGGTGTGTGAGGATATGGCTGCATCCATCATTGCAGTTCTTAATGGGTTATGGTGTGTCGTAACTCTGGGGCTGGGGGTGACCCCATGATCAAGACAAGCAAACACATTGCAATTGCTAGACCAAAACTAAAAAACATAATTTGCTAGCGTTCCGTGTGGTTATGGAAACTCCCTTGAGACCGGAAAAGTTCTCACCGATTTTGAATAAGTTTGTCATTCCTCGCATTTAATTGTGATGCAAAACAGCAAGGAGTTGTGAGAGAAGAGTTACAAAGTAGAGAGTAATGAAAAGACAACGACCGCCAGAGTTCTTCCACACTCAGATGTTCTTCGTCCGCACTTAGAGTGAGCAATTATCTTGCTTATGTGGAAAAAAATACCTAGACTCCAGAATCACTCATCATCGATTGGTCACGGTTGGCACCTATTTTTGCACTGGTGTAACCGTGTAAACTTTCATCAAAAAGATCCCATCTGAGAGGATTAAGCTGAGAACTCTTACTTTGGTACCCAATCATTGTGAAATTCTAATTCCGGTAAGAGCAAAATAGGAGAATTTTCAGCATGTTTTATATTGTTTTAAATATACATATCACAGAAAAATATGGAGTTGATTGCAATTTAAAGGAACACATTCTGCATATGCACATTCTGCACAATTCTGCATATAGGGCGCCCTCTTTTTGTCATTATCATGTTTTGAGGATCCAAGTTTGTGAAAAAATATCGGACGTTCAAAACATGATACTGATAAAATTGGATGATTTACGCCCAATATTAAGTGGTCTCGCTATGAGTTTAAAATTATGGCTCCTCGACGTTGCAAATCATAGGTCAACCAATTAATTGGGCTTAATCGATCCAATTTTATATAAAAATTGAGTGTGTGCATGTGGTGTGTGCTTTCTACGGTAATTAAACTCACCTGAAAATCCTGTCGTTGTGTGGGAATTAGTTAATTTTGTAATAAAATGAGCCTACGGACGTGAGGTATTTCATTGGCTTAGGGTGTACAACTGAATTGTAAGAAATACATATCAAAAATGGTGTTAATTTCCCTGTAACCTTCGGATCTGGTCCAATGGCCACCTTATTATGTTCTCATTACCCAAAGTTTGGATTACTATGAATATGATATATGTAAATTTAACTAGTAAATTTTTAAACAAAAAAACCTTTAACTGGCCAATCGAAGAAAAGAAAAAAAGGCTGAAATGACCAAAATGACATTGACTTGAAGACTAGTCCTTCTTGTGGACTATTTTAATATCCATTGGGTAAAAACTGCTTTTGTGCTCAATTGCAAGTCCAAATCTATCGATTTGAGCTCTTTTAAGGAATTTGGTTGTCGTTGGAAAGTGACTGTCGTACCTTTAAGGACCCCCCCCCCCCATGTTTTTTTGCGTCTCTCAGCAGTTTCTAACCCCAGTGGAAGCACCAATTCAGTATAATGTCCCTTGACTAGAAATGTTTGCTCAGAGCTAAAACCTACAAATATTTCATATCTCAATTCCAAAAACCAAAGCATTTTCTCAAGACCCCTAATGTCGAAATCAGGACCGCCAGCGGGCACATCCCTACCTGAAAACTGTTTAAGTGCCCCCGGTAATTATACTCAAACCACTTAAGGGGTGGTTACATTTCAAAATGTCGGATCCAATTAAACGTAGAGTCATTTCATCTATGATAATCTCATTACATACAGGACCCATGACCATTTCCCCAGAGTTTTGTGATGGGTGCTTCAGTTTAAAATGGGATACTTGCCAAAATTAGAAAAAAAAAAAAGGTAGGTATCTTATCTCTGTCATTTGGGCATTGGGAGGTCAAATAATATAATTTTTAAATTTTCAAGATGGCTTCTAGGCACCATCTTGGATTTTTAAAGTCAATGGCACACTGTTGCTTACACTAATTCCGTTGAATTTTTCTAGTATGAAATACATTAAATGAACTTGATTCCTTAGGAATCCTGTGTTGCCAGATTTTTTTTTGAAACTATGGCATATCTCATTGTTCAAGACGACATCTGGTCGACATCTTGAATTTGAGAGCCAGACTGTTCAAATGCTACAATTACCCTTCTAATTGCGTTCTCATGTCAAAATTAGTAGGAAAAAAACACTTATTTGTACAGTCTACATAATATGAGCAAGATATTTAGATAATATTACATTCCCAAGGTGATATCGGCAGCCATCTGGAGTTAGAGGTCAGATGGCGTTATGTGTAAAACATCACTCCAACTGATCTGTTGTGCCTGAATTAGTGGGAAATGACATTTCATTCAATAATTTGTAGTCATGGGTTCCAGAGCTATACGTTTTGTATTCAAATGGTGGCGGCGGCCATTTTGAAAAACGCTCTGTAAAAAAAAGTTAGCCGTCAGTTTTGGGAGGTGGTTAGGAGCTTTTTTTTGTTAATTGATCCATCTTCAAATCCATCAAGAAAAAAGGTTATCCTAAACAATGTCACGGATTCTCATGAAAAATGACTATGATAATAAGTGTGATGGTTGAAATATCATCACGAGTGAAAGATGTACTGTTCCATTCCACGAGCCGGTATGCGAGTGTAAGGGTGGATCAACATTACATATTCATTTATTGAGTGCTATGATATTTTTACCGTACACGAATTTAAGGCCCAAGTTAATTTTATTATAATCACTCATACATAATTCTATGACTTAAAAATAATGTCAATTATATTCCATTCTGTCACCAGTACCCACATTTCCGTTTTTCCCGTTACAACTGAAAAAAGTGGTTATGTTCACCCTATAAACAAATCGGCAAGTGTCCAGGTTCCACATGGCGTATTTTGGCGCAGTGCAGTGATAGCAGTGATCACACGGTGGAGGGTGATGGGTAAAATTGATCAAAGGTGGTAAATAAGCAATTGAACTGCCTAGTTATGATGATAAAATGTCGATATTGGCTATCTGTTATTAGTACTATTGTTTTTTATTAGGAAAAACAAAATAAAAGTATAACAACAATAGTAGAATACATATAATGTGAAAACACTAGCTCTAGATAGCATATCGGAGCATATCACTGCAAAAAAAGCTTAAATCAAAGGCTTCCAACCAACTGAAAATAATTATTTTCCCTATCGCCTTCTAGACAGAAAAAAGAGATGGTCCGGCTTCATCGTTTCATCGCCATATGTTTTTGTTGGAATTTTGAACTTCGACCGGTCCACTAATTTCCAATTACCTTTTTATTGCAGAGAATCGTAATAAATCATGTGATATTATTTTTGGAGTCTAACATAAGAAAATAAAATAAAAACCAAATGACGCTGCGCATACCGTTCTCAGCGAAGTCGAGTCCTTCAGACTACGATGCAGCGATAGTCAATTGCCCGCTAAAAGTAGGGACATCCAAAAGCTTCCAGTCAGATCAGAGATGACACGTTTGCTGCACAGTCAGTATGGTACAGGATACATACCAACCCCAGCACCAAGGTTGTACCAAACAAATGAACGAAAATAAGCTTTGTATGGGATATTTGAGTCAGGTTATACTTTTTTTCTAATAATTCCGACCAGGAATCCAAGGTAAAATTATACATGATTGTATTTTTTGTTGAAGCTCGGTACATTTACTTAAAAAATATGGCAATTCTTTTCTAGGTCACTAAAAGGTCATAATTTTTTTCATGATGAAATTTGGAACATAGATTAAAAAAGTATGGTTATGGTATTTCTTTTTTTCAAGTCAGGACAAAGGGTCACGTGACCTAGACAATTGGATTTTATGAATCTTGGTTACATTTACTTTACAGGTAATTCAAGGGTCCAATTATCCCATACACATTTGTTGGATTCGTATGGAACTTGGTGCATGTCGAACCTACTGGAGGACGATGGATGGTATGTTGCCCAAGGTAATTCAGGTCACTAACGGTATCTAGGTTCAATTACCAAAGAATGTTGCACCGATTTTCAGAACTTGAGAAAATTTACTTAACAAATTTCATTTCACCGACTTTCACGTCATAAAGGTCATTCAAGGTCATTAAATGGTTCGAGCGTCATGGGCGGAGGACACTCATGCCTTGTTAATTGATGCACCATAATGACAGATGGTCGCGTAAGCAGGCAACATTCGTGGTTCCAGAACCACTTCTTTTTCTCAAAGGTTTTAAGGTAAATTGTCTGGTATGTCCAGTGGTATATTGTTATAATGTAATTTTAACCTCTTGCATAAGCTTACTTTTTGTAAGGGATTGTCTTGTATGTTGGTTGTTTTCAAGTTTTGTTAGGAAGGTATCCCAATCTTACTAAATTATTGTTTAGTTTTAAAACTTATTTCTTTCTGTGACGGGCATAAGGATCTCGGCCGGAGGGATGTTTGGTTTGGTAATTTTACTTACTTTCAAAAAGTGCTGGTGATGTTTCTGAAGCAACCCTGTTTGTCCTACGAATTTATTCGATCATGTAGGTCTATGGCCTAACCTTGAATGGCCGTCAATGTGAATCTTTATGGAAAATTGGAAACAAAATATTTTAGTGTGAAATGATGAGAGAATAAACATATCAAAAGTCTAGAAGTATAATGCGGAGGACATGCATTTGCAGGGAGGCAAGGTTGGTAACAGGGGCGGGAAATATAAAGTAGGTATTATAATTGTATGAAAATTATACTCAACAATCGGCCATATCCTAAGATAACAAAAATATAGTTTGCCTTATCTGTGGGTAGAGTTAATAGTTATAGGGCGATATAAATGTTTCAAGGGTAATCCTGGGGGTAACATTTTTTGAATGCCGGATTCTTTTCAAAAGGCACCAAATTCTTCATATAGTCCTAAAGGACCAGAAAAAAATACTTGCACTCATTTCACTATTTGATCACGTAATTAGTTTCGTCAAAATTCGGCTACCTTGATAAACGGACGCGGGAACTCATCTCCATCAACCATCATAGGGCCTATGTGGGTGCTTTTGACATAGTTTAAAAGTTTACAAAACCTGCTTTTTAATGAGTTTCATTGTAGTATTGTCCACAAAATTACTGATAATGCCTAAACACGTGCACAACACATCAACAGCACGTTCTTGCCCAATTCCTTTCTCCTCTATCGTATGCCCCGGTACTTCGGCAGTTCCGAAAGGATGGAAATTCGGCACCCGGGTATTTCGGAACAACAGATGAGATACATGATGTTTGGTGGAAAGGCAGTCAAGGTGGTGTTTGATGTAAAACTGCACCGGTTACAGAGCTGTGGATATTGGTGATGTATGTTGGATGAAATTGTTGTTACCATTTTTGTGGTTACATGCTGCAACATTTGCCCAGAAGCGTAACAGGGGTCACTTGTCAGAGGGGGCAAATTCCCAGTGTTGAGGCATATTTTTCCGGTTGGAGGTGGTTATGAGACTTGGAGGTGAAAATTTCTTGGTGAGCAGGCGAAAAAAAGGGCTGATTTAGCATGATTTTCATGTTTTTCTTCCCAGTCAAAGCTCTCTGAGGTGGCAACCCCTGCCCATCCGATTATTACGACACTGCACCTGGGGTAAAATTTATCCAATGCTGAGATTTTGTTGAAAATGGAGTCAACTTATTGCTCTGTTGCCCTCTAATTGTGCATGCCATCCAAATTGTAAACATTGTAAATAAGACAAGACGAACAATTTGACACAAGTTTCAACAAATCTGTGCAAAATTCGAAAAGGCCACTAAAAGTACATAAATTAGATGCATGCTGACTTCTTACTTTTAAATACCAACGTTCTTGAAATGTTTCTGTTATCTTGAACCTTTATCTCTTGAATTTAGCCCCAGGATCACCCATATTTCGGCGTCAAATCCAAGATGGCGGATAAAATCTAATTTGTCTGGCAACATTGTCTTAATCGGATTGATAGTGCTTCCTGTTTTTTTCTGTCAAAGGTTTTTCGGTGATTCCGGCTTCCTTGGCCCAAGACAGTACTTAGTCTGCGGACTGCCCAGGATTTGTCCTAAAATCCAAGATGGTCACCAAAATGACCGCCAAAATCATCTTAGTTTTATTTCAAATATCTCTCTTTATACTCTTCTTGTTAGATTTCTCGGTGGTTTCATCATTTTAAACAGGTGCGCTTTGGAATTATGTACCAGAATCTGGATTGAAATGCAAAATGTCCACCAAAATACAACATATCTTTCTGAGTCCGTTTGACGCCTCATCCAAATTCATTACTTCTTTGAATGACAACAGAAGTTGTTCAATCTTGTAAGTGGATGGTTATAAAGCAACTAAAACAAGCTCTTGTACCACCAGATTGTGATCGAATCAAACAAATGTGATCGAATGAATACATTGATCACGATCTAGCGACTAACTACAGGTTATGTGAACAATAGTTGTATTTTGACATAATTACATTATACCCTTCGCACCTGATCTATGTTATATCATGTCCTTTTGTCCATTAGAGAGTAGGTGTGAAGGGTAAAATGAATTATGCCTGTAATTTATTTCATTGACACCAATCTACTTAGCTCTTTCATCAACGTAACGATATGTCGACGGGGGTAAGCCTATTCAAAGATATACTTTGTGAAAGCTTTTGCCACCCTCTTGTCTCGACACGAAGTAAAAGGATGATTTTATAAAAGCATGTATGGCGTAATTAACTGGTGTGAATTTACGATTGGCATCATTTTACTACATGTGATATCTTCTTTGACTCGGAAGTGGTGGAATATCTATCAACAAGATCAACGGCGTTACATTTCTTATCGTAATCCTAGACTACCAGTTGCTTGCCAAGACGTCACGATATATCAATCAAACGTGCCCTTCAAATGGTGCAAGTAATTTCTGTGTGTGGGTGTGTGTGGATACGAGTATGGCCCGGGGGGCCACTTGTATTCAAAGGTGGATATGATGCGTGAACAAGAAAACGCGTAAAAAGGGTCTCTTTTTTCCAAAAGGTGATGTACGCGCGTACATTGATTAGGGTGTCAAAAACAGCAAACTATGGAAAAAAGGGTGTTTTTTTAGTAACCTTGAAATTGTGATGTACGCGAGATCAAAATCATCAAAAATATTGTAATTTGGAAGTAAAGCAACATGAGCAAAGCCAGATAATAAGGGTACATTATCAACACAATGTTGTTTAGGGTAGCAAAAACTGACAAAACACTTGTTTATGGTTGCAAAAACAGACAAAACTGCTTGTTTAGGGTATGTTTTTTAGTCGGTGGAAATACTTGTTTAGGGTGCATTTCGGAAGTCCATGTTCACGCATCATATCCACCTTTGAATACAACTGCCCCCCCCCGGGGAGTATGGTTATCATGACTATGTATGCACTCGCAAGGCTGTATGCGTTCGTAATTATCATTGGCGATAGGCCTAAACCCATATTCCAATCACAGATCTATGACGCTGGACATTCTATTCACTGATGACGTTTATAAACAGATGATTTTGGAAACGTTTTTTTTTTAAGGGACGTACGTAGAGCGAAGCTTTTTTTCTTAAGCTGTCTCCAAGTCATAACTGTAGACAATGTTGCAAAGAATGCCGCAGACCTTGCATCACATAACTACTAGTCATTTTCTTCAGGATGTAAACAAAGAGCGCCCTCGATTTTTGTCGAAGTTGATTTTTTTGGCAATAATTGTATTGGACATTGTTGCAGTAAAGCTACCTTAAAGTGTAAATTCTAAGGAATAATAACAATTTTTTTTAATACGGGCGATTTTTGTGCAAAAATGTCGGGATCCCGACATTAATGACGTCATGAAATAGACAAAAATGACAATTTAAAGGCAATTTAACACACGTTAATGTCCATTTTCAAGATTATGTTGATATGATGCAAAACTAGCATTTGAAAGACACAATAACCATTTTAAATTGTTTGAAAATGAATGACCCTGGCTTTAAATTGTTGGTTCTTTGGCTTCAACATGTTCAAGCTTTGTTTAGTGCCATGTCAGCTATGCAATAATCCTTTAGATATGACCAATTTGGGAAGCTGATTTATATTGCATTTGAAAGCAGATACATTATTATGGCGCACACTGGGAGAAGGGAGAGTTCACATGAAATGTAACGGGTAAATGCCTACAGGCATCTGGAATTAAGGCATAGCGATAGAAAATGTCACAGTGTGGAAATTGTGTAAAAAGAGGGGTCGTTGGAACGCCAATGGGAAGAGAAATGGGAAAACGGTTGATCGGGTAGCAAAATGTAGACAAATTATGCTATTGGGCAGTAAACCTAAATTGGATTGATGGAATATTTAAAAATCCTACTTTATTTGAAACATATTCACAAATTCTTGAAACTAACCATACAAGGAGGCCAAAGGAGCACGTTGTCAAAAATTGGGATCTTTGTGTAAAAAGGGAGTCATTAAGTAGCAAAATTATTTAAAGAGAAGTCATTCGGTAGCAAGTCCGTGCGCGTGTTTGTATATGGGGTGCTCCCGCGGCTATACGGTCATGTCTTGTATGACAAACTTTACATTATTCATAAGTAGATCTGGGGAAACAGACTACAGGGGGTTAATTTTTTCCATCATTGTTGGACACCTGGTAAATAGACCTGAAATGAGTTCTCAGCGTGAGCAATTTACTGAATGATGGAAAGTCGGATATGTACGGAAACGTAGCGTCTGAGTGCCATTCCACTTGACGACATAGCTAGATAATATAGATAGACATGTCAATCACATGATGTCAACATTTAGTCGATAAAAAGCAATGCCACGTCTACTTACTTAAATGTAGCAACATAACAAGAAACATTAGCACATCAAATTGACATTGCAAAAAGTATCTAAATATGGCAAGATAATGGTGCCAAATTGACATGGTAGAATGAATTGTCACACCAAGGTAATTTTGCTTTGGAAAATTTGGATGTTGTCCTGGAAAAATGAACCTTAAGTGGACGAAAAATTTGATGTCGACATGGCGAGATTAATTATCACGCTAAGTCGACTTAATGTTACGGCATCACGTCGATGCCCAGCTCAGATATACCCTTCAAACACAAGCAAATTTACCTTGTGCACAAATGAACTTATTTTCTTTTTATGAAAGCACAATTTATTTCATTTGATCAGATATGATTGATTCAAGAAATTGGAATGTCTAAAACTATTACACAAATTATAGTAATATTACATTCCTTAAAATACAGCTTATCTAATCTCGACAGTCTAGAAGTGACCACTCTGTCTTGTTGTGACTTAGAGTGTAGGATTCGAAGTTATTACATTTCAGCGGTCATGCACATTCACAGCGGTGATACACATTCACAGCGAAGATTTCGAAATGGTAGCTTATACCGTTAAAGTTCCACGATAACAAGTCGTTGGGGATTTTCTTCCGTAAATCATTTCTATGGAATAGTCCTGAGAATAACGTTGTCTTACAGCTTAAGTCGAGAAGATTCTACAAGCCCTTTGACGACAGAAAATTGTGCAGCTTTAGCAAATAATGGATGCAGTATACATTCCACCAATCTGTCTGTCGATTGTTCACTTTGTAAGACCACAAAAATTATACCTTTTTATGCTTCCCAATCAATAGCAGAAGTAGGCTTCTTTTCAACAATATATCTCTTACGTCCCTTGAGGAAAATCTAGCAACCTGGCGATTACCGAAAAAAATGGGGGTAGCGGTATTTGTGTTGTTAGATCTAGAAGCACTTTCATATTTTTGAACACTGTTTTCTTTCATTTTTATTTTTTTCATTTTTTATTTAGAAAAAAAAGTAATTTATGCGAATTCTACAGACTTATCCTTCATATTTAGAGTACTCCTGCGAATTTCGAATATTTTAACTCTTTTGGGTGGATCACTGATAGTGCCTTTAAGATCTGCCAGTTCGGCAGATCAAAATTACTGTCAAACGTCTCCTTATATGCGCAGTCTTTTACACAATTCATTTTCTAAATTTAACCCCTTACAGCTACATCAAGCATAAGCATAGCCATTGACGCATTACATCACAGTCTAACATTGTCCAATATTAAAGTACACCTATGACATCATAATATTGTACAATTTCATTATCTGCACCTTACTAGACACGAACTTCTTCGTAACAATTACAAATGAAGAGCGCCGCTCATTACTCTCATTACTGAATGGTGACGTCATATTTGTGATACAGCTTGGGGAGATTTCGGAAATTCTGCAATGTGTGTTCATGACGTTCGAGAGACTTCTTAGACCTTAGGTGTTCAAAATTATATGCGCAATGATAATGGGAAAATCCGGGATGGTCTGGGCTATTGGAAGCTGAAAATAAAATTCAAATCAGACTTTCCGTTGATGAATGTTGGTGTTGTTTTTGTGTTAGTAAAGTTGCGACATGAGTCAATCCCAGAAATTGGGGGTTGAAAAGGTACTCCTAAATAATCGTATATTATACGCGATATATATAATGTGACTAGTGAGATGTCCTATTTGTGTCGGTGTCACTTGGTCAATTCTGAACACACTGTCCCATCTATGCAGGGTGACATGAATGTTTGCAAATATGCATGGCTATTTTCCGGCAGTGGAACCAAGTTTTAATTGGGAAATGCAATGGGAGTATTGATTGTTGTCATAATTATATGCGCGGTACTGTGTCTTGACAAAGAAGGGTCAGTTGCGGCGCGGTCAAGCATGTTTTGCATGACACTTACAGTGTACACACACAGATTTACTGCATTCGGTTGTGTGTATGCAACGCGGTTCATTTAAACTTAGGTCAGTCAGCCGTGGCTTAAATGATCGAGCGTTACTACACAGGCGCGAAGTGCCGTCGGTGACTAGAATCGATTTTCGCATACATTACACTTGTATACAGCTTCAATAGAGTAAGTTCGTTTGTGCTAGAAGATACTAGAAAATCTCCAGGCATGTAAACACAACCGCACTTTCTCAATATAACAATAAGAGGAATTTACTCTTTCCTCCATTTCCTCTTGCAAGTTGTAAACACGCTTTGGTGTGTCTCCTTTTGCGAGTCCTCCCAAAACTAAAAACAGAAAAGAAAATGATATTTTATCACAAAATTAGGATAATATAACATTTTTGGTTGTCGATATAGCGAGATAAATTATTACACAAAGTTGACCTTGGAAAATGCCAAATTGACTTTTTAAAAAAGTGTATAACATTATAACAGGACCCTTCTTTAGTACATCAAATATTTAATGACCCTCCTCCCGAAAAAAATGCAACTCTCCTTATAGAGCAAAAACTGAGTCCAGCAAATGCACTAACAGTACACTTTTGCCCTTGAGTGAACTCAAACGGGATGTCATCACCCTAACGACAATGGCACCTGGTAAGTCAATGTTCTTTAATTCTGAACAGTTCTCTCCTATGAATACAGTCAGATTGGTTCCAGGTAATTAAAACATGCACCACCTGCTATAATTATCTCATGTGAGCGGTAATCTTTTTTTTAGGAACCCCTAAAATTATTTAATTACTTTTATTTTGCATTTTCTCATCCATCTATATCATCGGAATGAAGTGATATAACTTTTTATGTGTATATAATATGTTTAATTATTATGTAAATAATATGTCGGTACTCTTGCTTGCTTATGCTAATTACCTTTCTCACCAATGATCACCATGATCACAAGATATTTCCGTGCTTTCTACTCCTAAGGGACAATAAATCATTCACAGCCCAGAAAGAGGAATAAAGGCGGATAATGAGTATCTGAGAAGCATGACATCCAGGTCCAACAGGAATTCATCAAAATAGACAACCTTAGCTTTTACTTGATTGGTATTGGAGAGCACTATTATTAACGGATTCATATAGCTTTACAGATCGAGTCAAAAATAATTTACTTATTTGTTTGTTGTTACGATGAGACGAAAAGACACTTTTAAAACCTTTCACGACAATCGATTTTTTATTCATAAGGTTCGTTCATACTTCACTGCACCTGTGTTACGGTGAGTTGCGTCGGGTCATACTTTAGTCAAAAAAAAAAAAAAAAAAAAACTTTTTATGTGTATATAATATGTTTAATTATTATGTAAATAATATGTCGGTACTCTTGCTTGCTTATGCTAATTACCTTTCTCACCAATGATCACCATGATCACAAGATATTTCCGTGCTTTCTATTCCTAAGGGACAATAAATCATTCACAGCCCAGAAAGAGGAATAAAGGCGGATAATGAGTATCTGAGAAGCATGACATCCAGGTCCAACAGGAATTCATCAAAATAGACAACCTTAGCTTTTACTTGATTGGTATTGGAGACGCACTATTATTAAACGGATGCATATAGCTTACAGACGAGTCAAAAGAATTTACTTATTTGTTTGTTGTTACGATGAGACAGGAAAGACACTTTTAAAACCTTTCACGGACAATCGATTTTTTTTCATAAGTTCGTTCAATTCCTGCCACCTGTGTTACGGTGAGTTGGTAGGGGTTTTTTTTTTTCATACTTAGTCTATACCCAAGAATACTACATAGCGGACAGCAATAAAGGACATTCATTTTAAATGAGTTGGTAGTGAGTCGTGTTGAATTGCGACAGGGAGTGATCGATTCGATCTCTAGTGCAGGTAGGTATGAACGGGCCTAAAGGGTTATATGGTACATGGCTAACAACCTGGATAGGACAGGTAGACTGTTTACAAAGCCCAAGTTCGAAGTGTAATTGAATATGCCTCACTCTCATGGATGAATGCTAGTCCCAACAAAACTTAGATTGGTGGAGGAATTCGTTTGGAGTTATTGGTGTGGATGAGGGATCAGAACAGAACTCAACATCTCATCTCTCCACCAAAGACGTCAGGTGGCAGCAGCTGCAAAATGCACGCCAGTATATGCCCATCAGACATTCGTGCTCTGCTTCTTCAGCCATGTGTTGTCAGGAGAGCCTCCACCTGTTCCATTCTGTCAATGCTTTGCCATGCTCTTGCAGTACCTGTCTCCAGAGAGAGCCATTTCCACTGGCCGGACTTTCATCCACACATCAGTACATGTCTGGGACAGCATATGTCACGTGTCTGAAGCACTGCCCCTGCATTCCAGTTATCTTGTTGCTGTGAACCACTGATTAGGACATATGGATATCTACCATAGTGCATTGCTGCCTATGCAAGTTCTTGTCTTCTTTCATTCATAGGCCCATGGCCTATTGTCCACCTTTGCAATTTATTTGTATAAAAATAGACATTCAGCGACTCGAAAACCTTAAAGGTCCCAGGAAATGAGATGATAAATCTACTCCAAATCTTTGTGGGATATTCCATTGCAATAAACAGGGCCAGAAAAAATAACACACTACCAGTGACATCATTTGTGAAACTATTGATTATCAGTCAGTTTCATGAATATATTCACACCAGTCACCTGGAATTTTCTA
The DNA here is from genome assembly GCA_023653785.1 of Ophioderma brevispina. Taxonomy (NCBI): domain Eukaryota; kingdom Metazoa; phylum Echinodermata; class Ophiuroidea; order Amphilepidida; family Ophiodermatidae; genus Ophioderma; species Ophioderma brevispina. Next base: position 198,270 of record JAMKCH010014015.1, on the reverse strand, counting down.
TTACTCTCTGATAAATCAATGGTACCACAAATGGTGTCATCACCAACCCAAATATTGAATACTTTCTGGTCCATCCTTGTAGACTTGACACAAGCCACATCAATTCTATTTGCATTCCCTGGGACTTTTAAAGGTGGATACAGATATATAGAAAATCGTTTTTTGATTGGTGACTAAGAGGTTGTATCATATCATATCAGTAATGAGTCAATCAGAAAAAATACCTATTAATTATGCCAGAAAATTAGTTAAGCTCCGTAATTTAAGGTAGTTTGACATCAATATCATCATTAAAATTTACATAATTCCAAACGTGATGGGTGTGGATTTAGATCTGCTAATTATATACTTTGCAAGACCCTTTTTCATGTTGTGAATATTTCTAGTTTTACATTCATTGTTTATATCAATATTATTCTAATGTTTGTTAACGCATGCTGTCTACTATCACCATTTTATACCCTTATCCACTTTTGTAGATTTTGTATGTGTCATCTTTTGTGCGTATAATGCTACAGGTTTGAAGCCCAGCGCGCCCGTTTCAACACGACAGCGACTACACCACTAACGAACAACCCGGATGACACCAAGACGATCCAAAATGGCCATCATAAAATAAAATAATATTTAGATTATTAGTTGTTTTGAATATTCTAATAGTGCAGGTATCCAATAAAAAACTGTCTATATTACGCATTGATCTTACCAACCATTACAGTACATCGCCGGCTAAGGAATGAATGACGCCTTTCTATGTTTTTTTTTGCATGAGAACGGATTAACTTGAAAACGTTCCGCATTATAAAGCCCATGCTCAAAGTTTACTTTTTGTGTTCCCAAAAATCCACATCACATAAATTCCAAAAAAAGTTGCTTTTATGTAAATTTTAAACAGTAGTGCTTCAATGGGTAATTGAAATTTCCAAAATGAAAACCTTCCCCCCCCCCCTAGAACAACAAACTGCCGTCTTTGCAAGGAGTTGCGCCTGTATTATTTAAGCAATATTTGAGTGGCCTTCCTGGTTCTTGGGGGGGAGGACCTATTTTTTGCATTTTGTTTTTCTGGGGGATATGGAATTGCCAAAAACAACAACTACCTATTACAAACATACCTTACCAATACACTTGAGGTATAAGACTAAGGACATGCTAATCTACCAAGGGCTCAGTACAGTAGCCTTGGAAGACCACAGCTGACCATGCGTGTTCTGGGTATTATAAGTCATACTAAAACATAGGGTGTGTATTTGATCAATATAATGGTGAATGAAAGCTATTAAACTGCGCCATGGGATTGAGATAGTGAGTTAACTTGCTCATGATATAAATAGCGCGTTCATGGGCCATGCTTTGGCCATTGTATTGTATTCCAGAGTCTGCTGATGTGAATACGGATATAATCCTAATCTTAGCAGCATAAGCTGATAGGTATTAGGGTATTGTTATAAAGGGCTGCCTTATGTAGTCTCTTTGTACCTAATGACGGACAAAAAGCAGCTATGCAACATCTTCCTGTTTCACCATTTAAGTAATAAATGATCAAAGAAATGGATGCATGCTCTAAGCTTTGCTTTTTCCAGAGCGCATACCCCTGAAGTTTATCAGATTTTGCTCATTTTTTCTTGATACAAGTGTATTTTGGGGATAAAAACACCTTGCGTACATGATAAAGTAGTTGACTGTAAAACACCAACACCAAATTGATGGTAAAATATAACAATGATGATTATAGAGGGCCTCCTTCTGTCATTATCCGGCGATGTCCTTTGATGGCTAATGACTGTGTCACAGACTAGAAAATGCCATATTCTACCATAATATGAAAAACCCCAGGAAATGGTTTTGTGCTTCAAGCACTTGTTTGAGCTTAGCGAACTGAAAGAACAAAATCCGACCCGCCCAAGCTTACCTTTGAAAGTTGAACAAGCCTAATTCTCCATCATGACCTTCTAGATATCTGCAGTAGGTTTTAATGCTGCACCATCAATTGCTGAGAACCTTAGATTTCGGCCTTAGATTTGGGAATAGTTTTATAGAAATGCTTGGCCCATAAAAATGATTTTAACACCAAAATCGTCTACCTAGGTGCTCCTTTGAAATGGCGGCCATTTTGGAAATACCGCCGTATGCAAATTGTTAGCACTTTGATTTAGTGTTCACCTGTTTTCATGAAACTCCACACAACCATTTTAGCCATGATTAAAATGCTATTTCTCCAACCCCGGTACCCCTCTGGTACTGCAGCACTATTTCAATATAATTGAGCAAAATCATGCGGCACATCGTGCTGTTTCCACGTCTAAGTTTAAGTCTAGCGCCACCTATCATACTTCATTATGCTTACATTAAGGCATAAACACAGAAGAAAAGTGCTTTCCAAAAATTTACATTTAACAAATGCTAGTACTGCAAAATAAACACGGTAACATGCAAGCTCAACATAGAAGTTCAACCCTTAAAAAAGAGTACGAGGGGTGCCTCCCGCTGTTTCACTTCCTAATACTCATAGCATCCGTGCGTGGAAGTCTGACGTGTGCAGAGAATACAACGCGGCTGCGCTGGCTGCCTGACGGGTTTGCAGGCAGTACAGGCCAGTGCTTCTGTTCATTTTCATCATTAAAATCAGCAAGCATCGCACGATAGCTTGCACATTCGGGTTGCATCGTAACTCAACTCGTCACGTCTACCGTAGATAGTTCCCTCGTCAGTGCATGGCGATGAATGCCACACAGCCATAAATTTCTTATCCGATAATGTAAATTCGTGCATCTGCTGTTCGCCCCAGGGGGACACGGACACCACCATCAGCGAGTCATAATCATTTGCCCGGGATATACTATATACGCTGCTGTAGTAGCGTGTGTGTGTGTTTGTGAGGGAGTTGAGATCACGTGGTTTGGCTGCATATCCCGCGGGTACGCTCGTGATGCCACAGACTCGTGTAGAACCTGGCTCAAGAATTTATACTTTCCATGAAACCTACACATCGCATACGGTTACACAGACAGTAATGTCGTCTTCATCTTTCTCAACCCGGCATCTGCGGCCGCTACCTGTAATGGCAGCGGTGGACTTGCAGTTCCAACCGGTGAAGGAGGTGGTGGTGGTGGCGGCGATGGTGGTGGTGGTGGATTATTAACAATTCCTGGCGGAGATGGAGGAGGAGGAGGGAGTGGTGGTGTCGGTGGTGGTGGCGGTGGAGGTGGAGGCGGTGGTGGACTGTATGCTGCAATTGGAAGAAGACCAACTCCCATGTTAACCCGCAAAAATACACCTACTGAAGTGACTCAAGTGTCTAAAAAATGCAGAACAAAATGTAAAAAGCTTGAAGGTTACGGAACGAGGAGGTAACAAGTCAACGTTCAAGTCGACATCTTCAACAACATCATCAACCGTTGTGAAATTGCCAGCAATTTCGACACATAATAGCATTACGCAAGGCAATGTACAGCCAAACAAAGTAGAGGTGCAACCTATGTCTAATACAAGACAACAACGAGCAAAAGTGACATTTCGCACAAACAGGACTCGAACAAGAACCATGAAAGTTCCAAATTAAGAAAGAAGAAAAACGTGTCTTTCGGAGACGCACATGTAGTAGATGATAGTTGGATAACGGACAAATGGTGCAAACGAGGATTAAGTATAAATGCAATCAGAAATACTTTAAGAAAGCGATTTCGACGAAACAGAAACTTGGTATCAAATGATAAACAATGCTCGCCTGAGGAACCAACCGAACAAGAAGCTGAACAAAAAATACCTAAGAGAAAAACGCCTGTACAACTAGCGCCAATATTGAAAACGCCAAAGTCACCAAATCCTGCTTTACCGAACTCAAACGAGAGTTCCGACTACAATACGACCATGAACAGTTTTCACAATATCAATGCAAATCTGCAATAAGAGAATATATATCAAGAGATAGGACATCTTTTTTTCATATTATGCGTGTATCAGATCATATTTTTATCAATCAAGATATTATAGTCTTCGAGGATGTGAACCTGTCACCTTTCAAGTCATCACCTGTAATTTTAGAGATTCTCCGTACTTTGATATCGCTATCCCCTTTCTGGAACTGAACACTTAGTGGATATTGCATCTTTTGTTCCATCTACCTTTCGTCGTCTAGCCGATATTGCAGAATGTTTAATAAATATGCCGTACATATGAAGCGACATTCATATTGCGCCATTGTAAGACACTCGTGGAATGTTGTTAATAAAGAGGAAGGAACCTGACACGCCAGTATTGGCCTATACTACCTTTTCATCAACACAGCTTACCGGCGGGATTTTTACCCTCTTTTTTCATTGGCTCATACTGAGCTTCATCGGGATTCACATAACATCGATTTGAAATCCTGCACAGCAGCATCAGCAGCAGTCGTGCATTTTCACACTCTATTTGATTAACGAAATGAGGCTCAACTTGGGGGTTTTCGAATTCCTCCTTGAACACGGTAAAAAATACTACTATAATGTCATGTCAACTGCTAACCACCTTTTTAATAACGGAATACATAGCGCGGCCATATGGATTATATATTTGACCTCAGAGCACCATGCGGTATATTTTCATTTTAACTTTTAATCATGACGGCCACCTCTATGCGGATTGAAATTCAATAACCAATGGCACGATCTAAACATTCTTGAGTTTATTTTAGTCAAATTGCCGTCCAGAGCCACTGACCATGAAATTACTTATAGATCATCAACCTTATCTCACAAATGCTACTCTTTATGTGCAATTTGTCCTTTTTGAGAGCGGACAATAAACGATTTTCGTCATTGATTTTGTTGTATAAACAACATAAAGATAGACTATTGACGTATTACCTTGTGTTGGGTTATAAGTGTAATTAACGCACTTGTGTGGTGAGCTTTCTTCTGTACCTTCTCATCACCACAAGGAAAGATGACGTTAGGGAAATAATTGAGGTTACCTCCAGTCCTAATTATTATAATTATTTTCTTTTACGCAACAGAAAAATAAAAGGAAACTATACTATTTTTGTTCACTGTGGGACCTTATTCGATCTTGCAGATATTTTTTTATTAAAAAATAAAATGCATTAGTAGACGATAACTTGTTTGTCTCTGAGGATCAAGTAATATAACCTAACCGTTTCCTCGTCTAAAATCGTAGAAAATTCTTTAGAACTTATTAGAACTCCATAGATAGTATATAGGGAATTCTTGAGGACTTCTTAGAATTCCTAATTACTGTCTAGTATAAAATGTCAACTGTTAACCACCTTTTTGATAACGGAATACATAGCACGGCCATATGGATTATATATTTGACCTCAGAGCACCATGCGGCGTATTTTCATTTTCATTTTAATTATGACAGCCACCTCTATGCGGATTGAAATTCAATAACCAATGACACGATCTAAACATTCTTGAGTTTATTTTAGTCAAATTGCCGTCCAGAGCCACTGACCATGAAATTATTTATAGATCATCAACCTTATCTCACAAATGCTACTCTTTATGTGCAATTTGTCCTTTTTGAGAGCGAACAATAAACGATTTTCAGCATTGATTTTGTTGTCTAACCAACATAAAAATAAACTATTGACGTATATCTTGTGTTGGGTTATAAGTGTAATTAACGCGCTTGTGTGGTGAGCTTTCTTGCTGTACCTTCATCACCCCAAGAAAAAATGACGTTAAGAGAAATAAAAGGAAACTATACTATTTTGGTTTACTGTGGGACCTTATTCAATTTTGCAGATATTTTTTATTACAAAAATAATTTATTACAAAATGAAAATACATTAGTAGAGGATAATTTGTTTCGCTATGTGGACCAAGTAATATAACCTAACCATTTCCTCATCTAAAATCGTAAAACAATTCTTTAGAACTTATTAGAATTTCATAGACAGTATATAGGGAATTCTTGAGTGCTTTTTAGAATTTCTAAATAATGCCTTGTTTTAAATATTGCCTATTCTCTCATGACAACTGCTATCCACCTTCTAATAACGGAATACATAGCACGGCCATATGAATTATATCTTTGACTTCAGAGCACCATGCGCTGTATTTTAATTTTAATCATGTCAGCCACGTCTACATGAACTGAAAATCAATATGGCATGAAATAAATTTAGTTTATTTTAGTTTATTTTAGTCAAATTGTCGACTAGAGTCAATGACCATGAAATCACACTTAAACTCAGTCTTACTATTATTATTGTTTACATTAAATTTATCCTTCCTGAGAGGGGACAATAAATCAGTTTCATCATTATATCTTCCAAACAACCTAAAGCCAAACTATTGACGCAATACCGTGTGTAATGTATGTGTTGTAGAGGTAATTAACGCACTTGAGTGGTGAAGTTTCTTGCTGTATCTCCTCATATCACTACAAGGAAAGAGGACGTAAAAGAAGTAAAATAAGGGTACTTTCAGTTCTCGTTTATTATCTTTTCTTACGCAACCGAAATATATAAAGAAACTATATTATTTTGTTTGCAGGTCCGTATTCTATCTGCAGAAATTATTTTGTTTAAAAAAATAGTTAAATACATCAGTGGAGGATAATATGTTTCTCTCTAATGATCTGACCACTTCGCTCATCTAAAATTACAGAAAATCCTGCATGACTTCTTCGAATTTCCTACAGACTGTCAATATCCATTCCGCTACCTTGCCCGCTAATTTATATTTATGGAAAGTAATAGGTAGCTCATTAAGCAAAAAAACCAAACAAAAAATAGGAAAGCAAACAATCTTTAATTAGTCTCGCGAGCTTTAAGAACACGAAGTGTCAAAAATTTTGCCAATTCTCCAGCCTGTCAACTGCTAACCACTTTTTGATAACGGAATACATAGCACGGGTCTCTGTAATTTGCAGAATGCAGAATGCAGAAAATGCAGAGTTCAAGTTTGCGCGCAGTCACCACAGAGTTATTAACTCTTTTATTGGCATTAAGTTAGTACCAGCCTGAGGCACAAGTCTGAGGATGAAAATATGAACTGCCCTGTTCACGCTAAGTTTTAAGGTCTCCTGTGGAAGGGTATAGAAGTTAATGGACTTGGCAAAAAAAAATTGAAACCCATTAATGGGCAGTCCCAATACTAGCAAAGTCGTAAAAATCCTGCCACAGAATTGTAATTGCTGACATTGAGAAAAAGGTGGTGGACGTGGACGGGAGATAAGTTTATTCACATTATGGTATTTAACCGAGAATTTGGTAAAGATTCCACACGTGGAATGTAAACAGTATCGAAATGTAGTGTAATAATCTGTAAGTTTGTAACTGTGGGTGTGTGTGTGTCTGCTGTATGGCTGCAAATAAGAGACCGCACAAACAAGACCACCATAAAACACACTTACATCCCCCGGGCTTTACATTATCAAAACTTCCTTCCTCTCGGCTACGAAAATTGAATGCATTGTTATCATGGCCCCAAAGTTGGTAAAAAGTAGACATTATCCCTAAGATGGGCCACTTTTCTAACCTTTTGACATCTCATATCCAAAAAAGTGGACTGTTTTACAGAGGTTCTTTAAATTTTTACCTTTTCATCAACAAAAAATCAGGAAAATGTGACCCTTTAGTGGAAATGATTTTTGGTTCATCATTATCCTTGTAGTAGGCTATTGGCCCTTATTGCACGAGGCTGCATGTTTAAAGTGCTTGACATGTTTGATGCATTGTGTCAGTGCGTACCGATGTAGTACGATCCAGAGGGGGCCAAATTCCAAGTCGTCCGCCCGAGGGGGCAGAATTCGTAGGTCGTCCCGGTGGTTTGCTCCGGTTGAGTCTTGAATTTGACCAAATGCGCGCGTAGCGCGCGAAAATTGCAGAATTTGCTGTAATTGTGCCCAAATTAGGTGAAATTGAGTCGACAATTCCCCGAAAAACAGAGGGATGAAAAGGCTTATTTTGGGTCTCCTATCGTTCCCGATTTTTCGAGCCGAGGGGGCAACTTGCCCCCCCGGTCGGGACGCCACTGGCCTGTGTGGAAAGATTGTTTGAATCGGGTGCAGGTTGGTGTGTTAGGGTCTGACAAGGTGTGTGTGGAGGGTACTCAAACTTTGATAGAAGACTCCCTAAATAAAGCCCAGGGCTATAATTACCCAGGTGCATTACCCCAGTATCCCATACACATAAAATGCATCTGGCATACAGCAAAAGAAAAACAATACAAGCCTTTCAGACCTTTAAAAGACTTATAAAAGACACACCAATTTCTAGCCCCCCATATATTGCTCCCTCTATCCAAAACGGTCTAAAAGAAGTTTTCTACACACAATGAATAAAAAGGGCCAGTACCTACAGTGCACATGAATGTCTTCTATCCACACATTTTTCAACCTCAAAACTATACCACTTTTAATATTTACAGGGCCTCCACATATCTGATAATAACAAAATCCTTTATTGCTCTCCCTTGGTCTCCTCACATTGAAACAACTTTGTGTGTAATCTGGGTGATAACATTGAGTGAAACCTGTCAGCAACTCCTAATTATATACTATACATGACATTGATACTTGAGACTTGTGATCAGGCTATCAGTAAAACTGGACCGAGTACTGAATGCATCGTAAACTCAAAATAGTGTTGACAACTCACAAACTAAAAAACTCTGCATTTTTGCATTCTGCATCTGCAAATTACAGAGACCGAACATAGCCCACGGCCAAATGGATGATATATTTGGACCTCAGAGCACCTGCGGTGATTTCATTTTAACTTTTAATCCCCCTGGCAGCCGACGTCTATACGGAGTGAAATTCAATAGCAATGGCACGATCTAAAACAGTTGTGGGTGTATTTTAGTCAAATTGGCGACCAGAGCCACTGACATGAAATTACTTATAGATCATCAACCTTATCTCACAAATGCTACTCCTTAGGTGCAATATTTCCTTTTTGAGGGACGGGACATACATACGATTTCATCATTAATCATGTTTAGTTGTTGAACAACCCAAAGATAAATACTTGGTGCAATGCCGTGTGCATGCACTGTGGAATTAGGCATTTGATATGTTAGTTTTCTTTTTGTATCTTCTTATCACTACAAGGAAGATGATGTCAGAGAATTAATTACTTTAGTTCTAAAAATATTATCTGTCATGCAAGAGAAAAATATAAGAAAAACTTTACATTTATTTGACCGCGGGATCTTATTCGATTCTCGCAAGAAATTATTTTTTTTTTTTACGAAAACATGCACATACATGTTGTTGTATCATGGCCGCCATGAATCGACTATGATATGTTAACCAAAACCTTTGCCGCTGGCAAGTTCCCTTTAAGAGATAGAAATACTCGTCCTCTCCGGTACCCATACACCCTTAATTTGAAGCTATGGCCAGTCACTTACTTTTGTAATGATGCATCACCAAGCAAGTCCATCGTAGAGGAACAATCCTGTTACTCGCTCAGAATCAATGGATCGAACCCATTTCATCCTAACATAAAATCCCAAGAGATCCTCCAGGACTATTAGGATTGCCTCAAAACACTATGATTTTTTTTCTCGGGGAAAGATAACTTTCCATTAAGCACTTTTTCCCTATTTTATACTTTTGAAAAAGTAACATTTAGAATCATGCTACGAAAGACATTAACAAAAAAAAACGGAAAAGGGTAAAAAAAGCAAACAGTCTTGATATTAGTTTCGTGAGCATTGACAATATGAACAGTTTCAAATTTTGCCTACCGCCTTGCGTCTTGGTTAACATAAGCCTGAAAAATCTCTATGTAAGGTAACGTTTCAACGCAAAATTTCCTTAAAGGTGCATTTAGGATCACCAGCTCTTATTTTTTTGTTTAGATTCATTAAATAATCGTTAGAAAAAGATTATTCCAAAAAAATGAGTTAATTCTGATGTTGTGGTTTTGATGTTAAGAGCGAATTAGTTGTATCACGATGCCCCATAGGTCACTGTGTTTTAAGTCTGTCCATTTACGGACAGAAAATAAAAAATACGAATTTCTTTCAGAGTGTAGATTCGAATTGACACGTAAGATGAGGCACGCATACTTAGCGGCGCCAACGGTTAAAGATGATATAAAAATCTCAATTTCTTTGAGGTAAATGAGGGGACGAGGCTGTGGATCACGAAATGCCCCTTTAAAATGCGAACAAATAAGTACAATTAAAAAAAATAAAAAAAATAAAAAAAATAAAAAAAATAAAAAAAATGCATTCATTTTAATAACCAAGATACATTAAAGGATAATTTGGACTGCCTATAAAACAAGAAAGCGTACGAGCCGGTAATCAAGTGGAATTTTTATCACAGCATTTGACCACATTATAGGTTATGACTTTTCATTTGAAAAAAAGAGCTAAAACTAACGCATTTATATAACGCTTAACCAGGTATTTCCATCACAATTAAAAAACGCCAGAAGTCAATTTCGATGTGTTTAATAATATATTAGTTGATATTGGCCCTAAATGTAATCAATTCTTGACATTGACAGCATGAGGAAATCATTAGAGTAATTGCAAGTGATTCTCTGCGTTAGCCCTGAAGAACCAATGCTACCTTGCTTATAGATGATGATTTAACAATAATCTAATATTGTTTAAAGTCGACCTCAAGTCCTTCGACATTTCAAGACAGGCTGTCCCAAAAAATGTTAACACTCGGAACTACGGACATTTGATAAAAAGAAAAGTACGCATGGGTCTTGTGGTTGGGATCCAGTTAATGCCAATAAAATAAGCTTAACACTTAACTGCATAAGGGGTTTGCACTTCCGTTAGAGCATAAGGGGGGGGGGGTTCCTAGGGACACTTATTATATAACCACTTTCCCAACGGAATTTTAGATGAAAATCCACCACATGTTAGAAGGATTCAAAGACATCAACAATTAAGAATAAAAAATGAAACAAATTGTTCAGTAAGAAAATTAGGGGCAAACATTGCTTTCAATTTACGTCAAAAGTGCGAAAAAGGGACACTTAATTCTTCTGCATTTTCTACGGCATGAAAGCACCTAGACTTTGCTGATTGCTAATTGGTGAAGGATGAACTATATTTAAAATATTAAGACACATAGAAAGGTCGCGTGCCATATATATTTTTTAGGTTTACTTGTATAATTTTACCCAGTCCTTCCACAGTAAACCAGCATTACAATGATATAAAATATTAGACCACCAATGTCTACTATACTTTCCAAGAATTTTTTTGATTAATTATTTTACTTGTTTATGTCACTAGGTGTATGCATTATGAAAATCAGAACATCAACAGTAACTCTATTAAGATTTTTAATTTTTGTCATGGGGCCTTAAGTTAGTTGATAAGGGGGGGGGGGGCTCTAGGGACCCATGCTAATTAACGCAAAAACGGCGCGATGGATTGAATTTTTTGCACAATGCAAGCGCCAACTAAAGTAGACAAATACAAAAAATATACCACCAAATATATTGCAGAGTTAAAAACCGCCGGCCGAAAACCAAAAAGGGGCCCTAGGAACCCCCCCCCCCTGATGCAGTTAAGTTTAATATTGCACATTTATGTCATTCCAATCCGATGCGTAAAACAACAAAAGATATGCCTTCATTCAATTGTGAGAGGGCAAAATCCACCTGGTCCGATTTCTGCCTTAGAAAACTGGAATGCATATTTGCAACATGAATACACTTGGCTTCCTAGCACATCGTCTTTCCATCTTAAAAAGAAAAACAAATAGAGTTGCAGTTGCATGGTAGCTTTTTTTTTTTTTTGTTTTTTTTTTTATCGATTAAGAAAGGACCTCGAGATTCTGCCTACCGTGTTTTACCAAACGATACAATCGTGTATCACTACCACAACGGCTGCTTATTAAAATGAATTGGTAGAAACGTGGGTGTGAGTTCCTTTCTCCATTCTGGTCCGTGGATCTGTATTGCCTGCCACTGGTGTCTTATTTCCAATTCTGCCTGCTTTATTATACCATGTAGGGCTTATTATAATCACATCCAAGAAGTGTCTGCTTCTTTTTGATTTTTTTCGTTTTGTTGTTTGTATTCTCTCTAACCTCTAGAATCATAGATTGTTCTTGGGATCCAATAAGAAGTTGGTCGGATTGTTTGGTTTAATTTGGTTGGTTTAACGTTCTGGGTAATTTTGAGCGATTTGATAGGGTTACTAACTCTGCTATAATGCAAGTGAAGAACTGATTCATATTTGAAAATTACATAGTATTGCTGATCATAAAGACAATGAACACACTTTATGACAATATGAAGTTCAAAATGGGAATTGTCAATATCTTCAATACTCCATTAACCAATCAATAACACAATCAATAACCCTATTTTGAGTAATTTTAGAAAATCCTGTTTCAACCCAGTCCTTACAAATTTACCACCCCCGCAAATCGGACCAACCGAATTTGTACTCTCCCTTTTTGACGAGCATATCTTTTGTTCACATATCCGCATTGTAATGAATAAACGGCAAATAAAAGCTTATTTTATAGCTTCAAAGCATCCAAACAGCGACCCATGCGAACTTTAGTTATTTACAACATGCCGTGTCCCTATGTACCCGTTTTTTGGGGACAGCCTGTATATGACAGATGTAAATTATCTTGTTCTTGGCTGAACTTTTAAAAGATTTGAACCAACAAGCCCTTTTATTTTTTTTTAATTAGTCAGATTAAAGAATGCCTCTCAATTATTTTTCTATTTGGTGATTCCATATCTGCTTTGAAGAATCACAGTTGTGATATTTTTCCCTTTCAGAGAGTAATAAACATTTAAATCCTGGCTGAAATATAATGTGCCACGCGTGTGAATTGTTTTGTACTAAGCACTTGGTTGTATTACTCGCGGAGAATTACACTAATTAGGAAATAAATGGATGCATCATTACTCGGACAAAAAAACTTGGGGAAATTAAACTCTGTATTTCATGCATATTAATCAAAATCTGCCCGTGTATAGTTAGTTATATAGCCAGTGATTACAGTGAAACTGTATCTAAAATGACACCATATGGATGCAACTAAGCGCTAGCAATATATGGCGTCATTAGTTTTTTCCATTATTTGCCACACCTGGTTTCCTCAATATGCTGTCATTTGCGGCTTTCACTGTATCATCAAGGTAACAGAAGTGAAAATAATATGGCCAGCTCCAAGAAAATTAGGAGCGTGCCGCTGGTTTCAGTTTTTGAGTGATGATCCTGTAAAATTGGCAATTCTGTCCTGAAAAAAAATGACTTTTGGTAATTTTGTTTTTTATTAAATTTTGTTGACACACTGCCACATGAATGACCAGTGTGTGTTTGGTTTTAAAGGTGGATAAATCCGAGTAGGTCTAACTGTTTAAATAGATGTTTTTTAACCGTCTAACATGTCTAATGCACATATTACCAAAAACATAGTACCATTTTTGAGTTATATCGGTCCATCGGGTTGGACGAAGAAGCAACATGTAAGCAGGGCGGTTTCAAAACTCAACCGCCCATTGCTTGGAGGTTCATGCGGTGAACCGGTTGAATTGTTTGCAAACATTGGAAACCTTTTTAACCTGAAAGAACCGGACGAACCGGCAAGCATCAGTGGTTGATTTATGAAGCCAGACCCTTAACTGCTCTGCAGTTGACAAATTTTAGGGTTTATCACCATCTAACGTGCAGAGCCATTGTTAGTGGCGGCTTCAAGACTCACCCGCCGATTGACTTGCGGTTCATTGCGGTGTAACCGTGTTTAATTGTTTGCAACAATGGAAACATGTTCGAACCTGGAAGAACCGGGCGGAACCGGTAAGTAACCGGTGGTTGGGTTTTGAACCTGTCGCTAAATTGGCTCATATAAGACAATGTGTGTTAATTAATGTGGTCGACCACATCCGAAGCTGACATTTCCTTCTGCCTTAAATTCCAGTGAGGTAATGGGAAAAATATGAACTTTCTTCTGATTCCAAAATCTCAATTTTGATGAGTAAAGTCATCCACATTTAAGGTAATTATTTCATAAGTAAGTTGCTCTTGCAATTTTTGATGATCCAATTCACTTCTGGGTAATTCGCACATGCCAGATCGTCAAGTAAAATTGCCAAATAAACAAAATATGATATTTTGAAAGTTTGGTAGCAAGTTCAGATATTGCATATCATGATCATGTAAAATATCAATTTTTAAAATTTGCAATATGTTCTTGGTTTAGTTAGGATAAAATTTCTGATTTTACAGTTTTGTTTTTAAGAGCGACTGTAAAACAGGTATGCAAAGATAATTGTACGTCAAGTTTGCAATAATAACTGCCTTATAAAATGTATTCATCTGCGATATTCTTGTACCCTAATGGCTATTTTTTCAAAACCTAATGTGATAAACAAAGTTTTGTTTTTAGTATTTACGCCTAGCAAGTTGATATTTTTTAAAAATCAGAATCGTTGGCCTCTATAGTATGAGAGCATATAGTGGTTGTGCAGAATCTACTTCTGTATTTGTTAACGGATCGAAATTACAAAGCAATGGCCTATGGGGCACCGTGATACGAACAATTGTTCATAATATCAAAACGCACTGTCAGAATTAACTGCAATTTTTGAATAGCCTTTTATTTGACGATATGTAAGGTGTTAGATTTATGAAATTGCACCTTAATTTGATTTAAAATATTACAAAGGACGTTCGCTCAGACAAACGTAACGTTGCTCTGTATGTTAATCAAACAAAAATGGTGGGGAATTGACCGAAAATGGGCAAAGGTAATGGGTATAATATCCTAGTAATGTATGCATCCATTTCAAAAGGTCAAGCACAAATTTGTGTAACTGTTCTTTGAAACACTTAGGAGGTGATCCCTTAAGCCTTGAGGTGACTATTCCAATCATATGAAAGGGTGTATCGGCGGCAATGTGTTTGGTGCATGATGCTAGTTTCGCTCCAGTACAAAAGTGACCAAAGTACGGGCTGCCATAAATCAATGACCACAACAAGAGTAATACATTTACTGTACAGTTTGAAACATGTGCATAATGTTCTGCGTGCAGACCGCTTAGAGCTATATGGTAAGGCGACTTTTCCAATCATAGACTCTAGGAATGTTATGGGGTAATCAGCGGCAATTTCGTTTGATGCTTGTATGTCAATGACCCAATCACTAATAACCTCGTCTCCAGAACCTTTAGATTTTACCGGAAGTAGTAAGAATTTTGGTGTTTGAAGAAAGCTGTTATTTTTCACATTGACACTGTGAAATATTAGGGCTTTGGATGTTATGAGCGAAAACTGCCTGATCGACCAAAAATAATTTTTTTGAAGTAATCCTCGCGGCTTACAATATCACGGTTTCAGCCATCTTGTCAAGACGGATTGAAATATCGTCGAGCATGGGGTATTGTTGCAGCATTTGTTGGGGTCAAGCTAGGTCATTCGATGAAGATTAAAATTTATTTAAATAAATCGGTTCATCACCCTTTAAGAGATTTCACATAGCAGGTTCGCTGAGTAAAGCTTTCCCTAAAATGACTCCATCTGAAAGGAATAAGCTGAGAAATGTTTATTTGGTACAAAAATAGTGAATTTTCTAATTTTGTATAGGAGCAAATACGAAATTCAGCCTTTGTTTGATTGAAATATAAGCAAATCAGACATTTCTGTAGCCAAATACAAGGTAATTAAGAAATCTATTGATTGTCTAATCTATATGAAATTACTATTATGACACAATATTTGGGTGCCTCAAAACTCTCTCGTTGCACCTTTAAAGCCACTATCAGCGATTTTTTTAAACAAATCGCGCCCCCTATTTTTCATCGAAAAGTATTAAAGACCCCTGGAAGTGGCTATTAAGCGTAACACGTTGTATTTGTCAAGCAGTGACGATTTTTATGCTTTGTTTACTGATAAAAGTCGGGATCCGACTTTTTTAAGTCTGGAAATCGTAAATGGCATCTTCAAGACCGCTTTAAAATGCTTTAGTGTCTGTTTTTCACAAAGAACTGCAATATAAGTTGTTGATATGACCTAACACTAGCAACCTAGAGACAAAATTGGCATTTTGAATTTTTTAAAAAATTACTGATAGTGGCTTTAATGTTCGTTTCGTCCAGTGCAAAGGTGACTTTTTTCAGTACTTTCATGACCACAACACAGTGTAATAAATCCATCCAATATGCAGAATAATAAGGCTGATACAAATTGAATGGAAACGTGCGTTATCATTCCTGTGCACCAGTACGAATTGATGGCTTAGGATTTAAAAATTGTGGGCTTTCGTTCATATTTGTTTTGTAGATTTTCAACAATTGCACGGTGGATATATATAATTCAATTAACCTAAATTTTACCAATTGTGCAACAGACTATCGGAGTGATGGGACGCTTAGAACACCGCTCTTTTCAAATTCCCCAACTAAACAGGTACAGGCGAAGGCATCATCTCTGTGAGATATTTTCATAGAATTCAGACCCAGTTAATAATCACTTGCTTGTGTGGGGGTTTGTTTAAATCCCGTGCTTGCTTCCTATGGAAAATAGATTTGTTAAAATAAACATGTTATCCAGTCTTGTTATAATATTTGATAGCAGTTTTGTGTAATTTATAAGGCAAAATCGGTAACAAAGGTGCGATGGATTCTGAGCCTTAATCTATCTTCCACATACATGTAAGCGAATCGATTTCCAATCAATAGCAATTGTATGCAAATAAGCAGCTGTATCTTTTCCAAAATAATGTGCCAGAGAGGTGAAAAGGTCGGTTAACATGGTGATGTCACGGTAAAATCAGAGAAGTAGATTTTTTACTGGGTTTCCAAAAATTGCACAAAAGCGACACAAATTAGAATTGTTTTCAAATACAAGGAAATAGTAATCAAATCAACCCTTTAGCTTATCATGCTTATATTTATCATTCAAACAATGAAAAAATGCAGCTGAGCATTCCAGCACTCTGAAACTGGCGCCCAAAATAGAAAAAAAAATCTTTAAAAAGCGGTACATTCGGCAAAAATAATCCTTAAAGCAATAACAGCACATGTTTTGATATTTTTGGACAGTTGTGTTGGTAAGTGTCTAGAAAATAATACCTGCGAGTGGTAATGTTAAAAAATGCATATTTGTCATACTAAAAGAAGTGATTTTGTAATTAGAATCGGGATCCCTAGTTGTAATTTAATGGAAGAGCTGGATACACCAAATTTATGTCTGTCCATGAAGAAATAGTGCCACCTCGCGATGATGACTTCTAACTTGACTTTTGCCTGAACCGACAAACAGCCAATGGATTAGCGTATAGACACGTACATGGCGCAATTTCCCGGCTATTTCATATTGGAAGGGCGTTTTCAGCAGCCACTGAATTATTATCGGATATCTCTGATATTAATTATTCTAATTAAAAAATCTTCTTTTGCAACACATAGAGAATTTTGAGCTCTGCCATTCACAGGTATTGTTTACTAGTCAATTACCAATGCAACTGTGCAAAATTCTCAAAATATCCGGGAAATTGGGGGCGCTCTTCAAAAATATGTGCTGTTATTGCTTTAATACGAGAACGAAACCACACACATATTTAAAATCAGAGATTTTCATATGTGATAACTATTGAAATAATTCTCAAGAGTGGCATAATAGGGAAACAATGAAAAAAAGTGATGGAAGCATATATGTTACCAAAAATTTCATGTGACGTCATGTTTACAGTATGTCCCATGCCAATACAACATGACTATAACTTTGAGTATTTAATGGCTTTATATACCTCTAATCTATATGGACCCGCGGTGATTATGTTAAAAAAACAATAATAACTGCTTTTTCAGACTAACCTAAACAAAATTAAAGAATACTTACTTTAGATTTCAAAATTTTACAAGTCCCACCTGTACTACCTCACATTTTAAATCGCTATTTAGCTGATCAGTTAGCAAAGTTGTGTCATTGTTATGTGCACATTGAAGGTCTCAAATAATATTTCGTGGGAAATTGGTTGTTAGTATAATGCGTGTACATAGCAGTCATTGACTCCAATATGAATTACTCTGCTGAACGTTTGTGTTGCTACATGCTGAATAGCATTTTGGCTGAATTTTAATCCCGCTTTTTCCAACTTAGAATACACTTTATATTCCGCTAAAATTCTAACATTCTATCGCACACCTACCTAATTTGTTAGTAACATGGCCGCTCCATGCATCGACCCAGTAATTATGTTATCCAAACATTGGCGTGACAGTTTCCTTTAAGAATCGTCCTCTCCGCTACCCATACACCCTTAATTTGAAGCTATTATTTATGGCCAGTCACTTACTTGAATAATGATGCATCACCAAGCAATCCATCTGCCCAAGTGAATCCTAAATGTCCTTGTTAATTGAAGTGCTTCCCGGATAAATAGATAGCATCTCTTTTGGTGCAGACAGGATGTTGTTAATAAACTTTAAAAAAAGGGTAACATGGGCTACATAATCAACAAAAATTCACCGCATAAACACTAATTTTTTTAGGGCGTTTATTTTCGTCGCGTTTGGAAAAAATACCATGAATATGACAACTATTTAAGAAGTACTCTATTGCTCTTGGCGCAACCACGGCAGTCGTTTTGTCACAAACGTGAATGTGAAGTTGCTGTTCAAAGGGCATTTTAAAATTTTGGAAATATAACATGAATTTTCAGATATCAGGATTTACATTGTTACAAGTACACTGCAAAAACTGGGGTGTTTAACACCGTGGGTGTTAATTTTACTCCCTCCTGGAATCAATAGGGGACTGCACCCACTGGTGTTAGATTTACACCATTTCGGTGTTAAATACCACCATGTTAGTGTTATATTAAGACAAATTTTGGTGTTAGATGCCACTGCTCGGTGTTAATTTTACTCCACAGTCGGTGTTAATTATTTTTTAACACTGCCGGGTGCCATATTGACACTACTGGTGTAATTTAACACTCTCCTGGATGGAATCAATACGGGACCGCACCCTCTGGTGTTAATTAACACCAAACTTTGGTGTTAACATTTCTATTTGTAACGTGTGATATTTAGTAGATAGAAGAATATTTAATGTTGTTATTTGTTTCTATTGTAACTGCTTGCCTCTAACAAATCATAAACAGATCACCAAAATGCATAATTAAAATTATGCAGCAACACCGAAGGGTATTAAATCTTAAATTTCAACACCAGAAAATAACACCAACAAAGCTTGACACCGACTTGGTGTGAAAATTTTAACACCCCCAGTTTTTGCAGTGTAAATAACGGAACAAATGTATGAATTTAAAGCCATACCATTGTTTAGAAGTCAAGGACATAATATAGGATCTTCATTTTACATTCTTTCAAATATTCACCCTTACATTGGTGTGGTTCGTCGAGCTCTATTCACAAATTTTGGAAAATTAATGCCTCTAATAATGATTTTCATTTTCATTATTCACTAATTTTTTCATTAAAAAAGAAATTATGTTTTAAACAAAGATATGTCAAGATCGAAAGGGCAATTTGACATACATACACAAACTTGTTTTTCCTCTTTTCAACATTCACAGTTGAAGTGGCATTGTTGGTCATGTAAATGTATATAAGAGAAGTTTAAAAATCCTTTGGCGTGATTGGTAACCACTGACCTCTACACATGGATAGCGGGTCTGAGTCGCCGATTGAAACAACGGGAAGTTGCTTTTTGCCTTAGCAATATGGCGGGAAACATTGCATACACCTGCTGGTACACATATTTCACGCACATTATTCCTTTAACTTTGACAATAAAGTGATGCCACATTGTGCCGGTCAAAATGCCACTTTTTATTGTTTCACTCGGCGACAATTCAAGTGTGCGGCAGCCCGCTATCCTTGTGTAGAGGTCAGTGTTGGTAACCTGTTATAATTGTAAATTATAACAGGTTGAGAGATAGCCATTGGAAATTTTGGATCATGTTTACCATTGGCGCAACGTGGCAAAAAGTTTGTAAGCGATGAATGCTTTTTCAGGTGTTGATTGAAGTGAGACAGCAATTCATTACGATTGTCCAGACCCAGATTATATCAGTCCACTTATAGAGATGGATATTAAATGGCACTCTCTGTAAAGTAATGTCATCATTACATTGGCGTCTTTGATGTCATATTATGAAATATATTAAGAATTCCATGACCTACTTTCCCAGAAAAGCGAGTATTTTAATCACATTGAGTTTATGACGCATATTCAAAACGTTTCAAAAAGTATTAATCTACTTTAAAAAGGCACTAGCAGTGATTTGCTAAATCAGAAAATCATCAAAATTTGCAATGTCGTAACAAGTGACACAGGTATCTACATATCGTGCAAATGATAAGGCCAGAAGACAACCTAATAAGGACAAAATCGTATATAGTGTCATGTACAAACCGCGTACTGAATAGAGATTCCTTTCTTTGAACATTGCTGTTTTCTTTCTCTTTCTTTTTCTGTCAATTTTTTCAGTTGAAAAAGTAGCCGATGAGAATTCTACAGACTTATCTTCACCTTAAGATATTTCCTGCAAATCTTCCTAATCTTTGTGATTTTGAATACTCATGATAACTCCCATAGGATCACTGTGCATTACATCAATTCCGGATCCGGACATTTATTACAAAGTTTTATTAGCTTATTTATGAGCTTAGATTTTACATAAAACAGCTATTAGTGAATGTGCACAAGCATTTGTTAATTGGCAAAAATACACCATGTGTTAAACGTTGAAGGTGCCATCCCTCGAAGAAATCTCTGATCAGCTTTACATCTCGTATCACATACAACATATACATTATACATTATACATACAATACATACATACTACATCATACCCACACAACATACATACATACATACACACATACATACATACATACATACATCTATAGTGATTTTTCTAGAGGACTCTATATCTCTAATATTCAGGGTTTATTCCGTTATAGAACTTTAAACTAGAAATTTCTCTATATAACTGTCTTAAATACTAGAAATTTCTCTATATAACTGTCTTAAATACTATATATTTCTCTATATAACTGTCTTAAATACTAGAAATTTCTCTATATAACTGTCTTAAAACTCTATATAACTGTCTAATTTCTCTATATAACTGTCTTAAAACACTATAACGGAATAAACCGTAATTTTGATATATCGAGGTTTTTACTACTATATATAGATAGAAAAATGTGCCAACTAGCTTGCGCCGCAGGCCTATAAATTTACTAATCTAATATTTTTTTTATATAACTCGCTAGCGTCGCAGACCGATAGCCCCTTAAAGAGGGCAGGGCTTGAAGAATGAGGGAAATTACGGGGTAAAAGTGTTAACAAGCTTGCGCCGCAGGCCTATAATGTCGCTTAGCTAACTGTTTTGCGCCGCAGGCCTATATAGTCGCTTAGCTAACTGTTTTGCGCCGCAGGCCTATAAATTTACGAATGTAATGAATATTTATGAGATTTTATTACGAATGTAATGAATATTTATGAGATTTTATTACGAATGTTTATGAGATTTTATGAATATTTATGAGATTTTAGGAATATTAATGAGTTAATTATATGAATATTTATGAGAGGGTTGCGCCGCAGGCCTATAAAGGCCAGTGATCTACTCGTTATAGTGATTTAGGGTTAGGGTGAAAGTCGAGGGATCTACTCGCCCCAGTGACTTAGGGTTAGGGCGAAAGTCCAGTGATCTACTTGCCCCAGTGACTTAGGGTTAGGGCGAAAGTCGAGTGATCTACTTGCCCCAGTGACTTAGGGTTAGGGCGAAAGTCGAGTGATCTACTTGCCCCAGTGACTTAGGGTTAGGGCGAAAGCCGAGTGATCTACTCGCTTCAGTGACTTAGGTTTAGGGTTATTGTTAGAGTTAGGGTTAATTAACTCTAACCCTAACCCTAACCCTAACCCTAACCCTAACTCTAACCCTAACCCTAACCCTAACCCTAATCCTAACCCTAACCCTAACCCTAACCCTAACCCTAACCCTAACCCTAACCCTAACCCTAACCCTAACCCTAACCCTAAACACAAAAATGTGAGGACCTTTTCAAAATCTGTATAGGAGTTTCTAAATGTATGCAGATATCATCTAATAAATAAAAAAAATGTGAGGACCTTAAAAAGGTCCTCACATTTCCACGAGGTCCTCTAATAGATAGCAATTTCAATAAAAAATGTCCTTTAATATATAGGATCTTAACTACATACACACATACATACATACATACATAAATACACAATGCTGCTACATAAAGATCGTAGCGCTGTAAAAAAAAACATGCAAAAGGAAAAATAACAAAGATCATTTAAGCTATATATAAATCTGTTTTCAATTGACTCTTAAGTGATGATACAATGGAAGACTCTCTGATGCAGCAGGCAGATCATTCCAGAGTTTTGTTGAGATAGACGAATAGTGTCTGCAGACGAGCAATAGCATAGCCCAGAACAGGTCGGACGATGTAAAGAGAAACAATGAGATAAATAGTCTGGGGTCAGTCCATGGAGACATTTGTAGACAAGCACCATTGTCTTAAATGTCATTCTCTCCTCCATGGGCAACCAATGGAGCTGATGAAGATACATACCCCTGTTTCAAGGCACGTCAAAGCAGTTTTGCTGTCCTTCTGAATATGATGTTTTTTTTAATATCAGTTTTGTTTGATCCTAAGAGAAGAATATTACAATAATCAAGTCCCGAGAAAATCAAGGCACGGGTGATTAGATGACGGATGTCATAATCCAATAATCTACGGATTCGAGAAATGTTGCGCTGTTGAAAGTTGGTGCAGAGAGATTTCACATGAAGTTACATCAAAGATGACACCAAGGTCACGAACATTATCAGTTGGGGAGATGGAAGAGTCTTAAGCAATGAGCTGCAATGGAACAGGAGAATCTAATGTTTGAGATGAGGTGATGTTATTACCATGGATTCAGTATTTTGACCATTTATCCTCGATGCTTGTTGGCGTTGTATATTGCAATGAGTGCAAGAGTTCTTGGCATACTTGGTCATTCTTAATCTTTGTTATAATCGATGTATCGATAATTATTTAAAATTTAAAAAATCAATTTCACCATTTTCGGTAGAACTCGGAACTTTGTAAATTTAAGATAGACAATTTTAAATGGACACAATGGCATTAAAAATATTCAGACATAATATAAAGGACCCTTACAGAAATCAATTCCACAAATTTGAAAAAAATTGGGTGTTTTGTAAAAAAAAGAGGAGTAACTGATATTATATTTATTTTATTTTATAATAAGTTTTACTTCTCAGCCAAGGATGCTGACATTACTGCCAGCATTTATCAAACTTGAAAAGCATGCGGTCATCAACAGCTCCCAAACCATTGCTATTGTATACGTGTATACGTGCTAATCCCAGCCAATCGCCTTTCACTTGCCAGATCAATATCTTACCACAAGCCTGAAGTACAATGTTTGAATCCCGGTCTGAATGCTTTTGAATTATGTCAAAACACGTTAGGTGCACTCACTGCACTGTAAATTTTGGCAGGGATGTCAACGCCTTGATTTTCCGTAGCAGGAATTGCCACGAACTGCTACGAACTCTTGCTGTTTTTGCTGTCTTTGCAGAATATAAAAATCTAGATAGTTTTCAAATTTGTGGAAGGGATTTCAGTAAGGGTCTATTTCTTTATGTCTGAATATTTTTTTTCATGCCATTGTGTCCCTTTAATTAGTTGATTTTATCATCCTGAGTCAAATACCTAGAAAGGTGAGCCTTACATCTGCACTGTAAATTTTGGCAGGGATGGCAACACCTTGATTTTCCGTAGCAGAAATTGCCACGAACTGCTACGAACTCTTGCTGTTTTTACTCTCTTTACAGAATATAAAAATCTAAATAGTTTTCAAATTTGTCGAAGTGATTTCAGTAAGGCTCTAATTCTTTATGTCTGAATATTTTTGTTCATGCCATTGTGTCCCTTTAATTTGTTGATTTTATCATCCTGAGTCAAATACCTAGAAAGAGGTTTGTATTTTTCTATTGAGCAAGTCATGACAAGAAATATTTCAACCCATTTAATATAGAACGGCTCCTTAACAGAACTTCGAGTTGTTATTCAAACGAAAAGCTATGAGACGATGTGATCGTAAGGTTTTTTCAAGGTGAAACGGAAACGTATGAGGCGAGAGTGGATAAATAACCCAGGTTTCTTCAAGGTGAGTAAGGTCTAGTATTCCAAGTGACAAGTATAACGTATAGTTCTCTGTAATACACACCAGCTTGTCGAAGAATCTTTAATTAAATCTTGATTATTTTCCAAATTTACGGAATTCTGGGGGTTTACCCCCCCGGGTCTAACACGCGCTGGCTTTCATTACAGTCTATATGATTGGGCAATATAAAATCTGATATAAACCTTTGAGAATCCAAGCAAAATATACCTTCAACATATCTGTATGCACCTTAGTGTTGGCCACCTTTGAGGGACACTGTCACATTTGAAAAATAGTGCGCCCCTCAAGATTTTTTCAAAATCGCTTATTTTTGCATGGTTCATGGTTTAAAGCTTTTATATACAAAAGCCCCCCTCACCGAAATGATTAAGACAAATCAGATTCCTAATGGGTAAACAAAACGATGTTATAATGACGTCGCCGGCGACGTTTAAATTCAGCAGACGACGAAAAATGGCGTTTAACACAAGAACACGAACACGCCGTATTGGCATGTTTCCCACGTTATGCACGCTGTTTGATCGGACCTTTGTGGGTTTAATATCTATGAGTACGAGTCAAAAAAATATTCATGTAAAATACACATTTGTTGATCAGTTATGGAAAACTTAAAAGTTGGCCTACAAATTACCTGATGTCTTTATCCTCATCAATGTTCCTATGGTTTTGGGGGTGTTATGTTATTTTTATGGGTGTCAATATATCGCTGTTCTTCCAATGGCCTAGACTATTCATTTGAGAGCAAATTGAAGAAATTTATATTTGTGAAAATGTGCCCAGTGCGCTTTAAAATATAATATGAATCATACATATTTACATAGACAAACACTGCCAACCAACATAACAAAGGCCAACACCAAACAAGACAAATACGAGCAATTGGAAAATTAAATACGTGCTCATCGGTTTTTTCTACATCAAATGATTTCCTTTGCTAACTTATAAATCCAGCGACTAGTGTCGGGCGGCCGGGTTAAGACCAAGGGCTTGAATTAGTCCGTAGTGTAAGGTGAGCGTTAAATTTAGGGATAATGATCTAGAGTTAGGGTTAAGTAAGAGTTAGGTATAAAACATTTTGTTGATGCATACGTGAATGCATCCACAATGTACGATTTTTTAATAAAAAACAATAACCAAAACAAAAACCTCAATGAAAACTACTGAGCAAGTAAACCAAATGATAATGTGAGTGGCTGTTGGGGATCAGTCAGTCGGGAAGCCACGCGTTCTGTTCTGTACACGAGAAAGCGATAAATTCGCCGTGACCTCGATAGCTGGTGGAAGACGTTCTGGAAAATGTTTAGGATGCTCTGGAAAATGTTTAGGATGCATCCAGACTGCCGTTAAATTACCGTAAATTTACTTCATAGTATTTTTTTTCCTGTTACTCTGTTTCGTTTACTTCAAAGTATAATTGTACCCTTGTCCAGTGTATACTTTATGCAGAAATTAATGTCTTTTTCACGTTGAAAATAGGAAATATCTGTGAAATCACGTCAATCATGTAAATCTACAATAATTTCTTGCAGTGTAAAAGGTTACATTTACATGTTCTAAAATTTATCTTACATTCACATGTTCTAAAATCTGCCTAGATATACTAGATGTACCCACAGCCCACTAAGACGTGATGTGGTTTTGAAAGTACTTCTATAATGCTCAAGTGCAAAACATGAAGAAGATCATTTTTGAAGAAGAACAAACTCTTATCGCTCCTATGTTATCGCTCCTACATAAACGCTAATGCTTGACCGCCCAATCTTTAAACACATGATGGTTAGTAACTTTCATGAGTTTAACTAAGATGAACATTTTCAATATTATTAGACCATTGTAAATTTGCCCAGATTGTGTAGACATATTTAAATCCTAACCACATTAGACTCTTTCCTGTGTTATTTGTTATTTATAATGTATGCCCGTTGAAAGGTGTTATGACCTGTAGAAGAGTCAGCTGTATTTTGGATTTAAATATTAACAAAATCTGTACAACTTTTATGTTCGAATCCTAACTTATTTTTTACAGTGCACTAAATCAAATTCCTTCACTAATTCATAATTAAGTAGCCATTATTTTCAAAGAGATGCTTTGTTATTTACAATATTTAACTTAAGCAAGGTTCAGGCAGTATAGTGTCTACAGATGAACCATTCTCTTTAAAATTATATAGTTCATGTGCATGCAGATAAACCATTCTCATTTATAAAATCTATGGTAAAGATTGCTTGAAAACGTTATACTTTTTTAATTTCTAATCTATAATCGTTAGCTGACGGTTATCAAAGGAAATACTTCCCTTTTTGATGACACCGAATTAACTGCTTGTATATTCTTGAAGTGGTCAATTAAAGGCACACTCAGAGACTTGGAAATATATTTTTGTGTTTTTATTAATTAAAAATAGTCCACTGAAATTAAAGATAGTGACCTCAACCGCTCAATTCCAAAGTTGATGATGAATTCGCTATTTCGTTTTGACGTAGCTACCCATTATGTGAAGTATAACAGTACCATAACAAAATTGTGATTTTCGGTACGAAGGACATCGATTTGAGCTTAGTTATTTCATATGAAGATTGGTATGTGGACAAGGATTGTGGATATGAATAAAAAAATAATTTGTTAGAAAATTGAGGGTGCCATCCTCAGCTTTTAAGGACTAAGGTGGTCCACTAAAGCGTAATGACTCTATCGAATGGTGCCTATGTATTGCTGTTTGAACAAAAATAAGAGCAGCACTGATATTAAAAAACACATGCAAAACATGGAGACAGGGACGTCATTGCTTCTGTGCGGACATCTTATGAAGGCATACATTTTGAAAGGGTATTTAAAGGGGCATTTTGAAAAGAAATTATATAGAGAGCATGATGACGTCATAAGATTTAAAGGGAAATAATGGCATGGACAAAAATTTCAGACATAATGAAATGGACCCTTATTGAAATGACTTCCACAAATATGAAAACATTTTGGATGTGTTTACATTCTGCCATAAAAACAGTAAAAACAGCAAGAGTTGTGGCAGTTCGTGGCAATCCTGCCACAGGGAAAATGCAAAGGGGGGGTGTTGACATCCTGCCAGAATTTACAATGTATCTAGCATGGTTTGTGATTCAAAAGGCATTCAGACCGGGCTTTCGACATTGACTTCCGGTTTTAGTAGGATATGATTCTGACAAGTGAAAGGTGGGTTAGCGGGGATTAGCACATATATATACAACCACAAGACCAATGTCTGTGAGAGCTGATGATTGCATGTTTGATAAATGCTGGCCAGTAGTAATGTCAGCATCCTTACTGAGCAGTGCAGCTTAACAAGAAATAAGATTAGTTATTTTTCCTTTTTTTTATACAATGTTATCCCCCCAAGTGTTTCAAAAGTTCAGTAAGGGGGTCAATTCAATTTATGTCTGAAGATTTTTTCAGCAATTGTGTCCATTTAACCTCGTTCAGAGGCAGAGGGAAGCATACAATGCCATGCAATGTCATGACACTGAAATAAAAATCACATTGTCTAAAAGCCCGAATTTGCGCTCGTCCTAAATTTTATAATCTTAATGTTATTCTGATTTGAATTAAAAACGACCGGTTAATAATCATAATATTTTAATTGGTTAAGTTTTGTTAACTTTATCATTCCGAGAGTTTGTACCAATTGCCAAATCAGGAGAGTGTCTTATGGGCCAATTTGATGCACATTTTTGCTTCAACTATATCCAAACGGCTAGACCGATTTAACTCAAAAATTTGTAAATCAAATGGCTTTGGTGATTATACTTTAATATGACGGAAAAACATGGAAATGGGTACCAGTGTAATTTAAAACCCTCAGCTGATATAATTCATAACATTAACATTTATGCCTGTCATGCTGCAAAAGAAATAATTTGTCGACCTTCAAATTTCCCAAAAGATATTTAAAAAAAAGTTCTTAAAAAGCTTTTAAAAACGTTTTCATAAGCCGATACAAATAAAAAACATGTGATGATGGACAATGAAGTCCTGTCTCGTGTAGGAACATGTTTACATCAATGCTACTTTTAGTTTTTCTAAAAAGTGCAACTCAAAAGTACCCTAATTGCCAATCTGTTCCTGAAGAGTCGCATGACGCAAATCGAAATATAAAACAAATGATTTTCATCCAAGGATATTTGTATACGGACGAACGTTCATAAGTCTTTAGCTGAATAATACATTGCGCGCTGTATCAGGAGACATTGGTTCGTGTTCTTTTTTGAGTAAACATTTTCCAGAGATTGCAAAGAAATTTATCACATTCAAAATCGAAAACAATTTATCACCATAGTAGTTTTAATGAGATAGGCTGAGCACAAACAAGGACAATTTTATTTCAATATGAATTTTGATACCAATTGAAGTATACATAGGTTAATTTTATCAACATCCACGAATTCAAAGGAAGATAAATGAGCAGGAGAAGTGGATGCTGAATCATAATGATGGGAAAAAGTCTCATGGACATTACTATATCAAAAGAATTCACCGAGGACTGTGGATATTAAAAACATAGAGAGACAAAGTACAAATTCAGAATTAGTTAATAACAAATATAATTTGATATTGTGATGAGTTCGAATTGTATCTGTAAGCTGAAAAATGCTACACCCGACAACCCGTTAATCCTTGATCCATTTGTGAATGTTGTGTTGTCAAGACGACTGAAGTATTTTACTGATTTATCGCTATCTCGCTTCAATTTCGATGCAAATACAAATGCTCATAAAATGCTTTCAATTAATGAGAGATCATAGCAATTTCACTGGTCGGGTTTTGACAAAAACTGTTTTGCAGTTATCCTTGTTAAGAGTAGTACGATGTGTACAATCATCACATGTACATGTGGAAACACATGTACATAATGAAGGTGACAAATTTAATGAAGGATTTGCCAACTTTATTATGTAAACGTTAAGGGAATGATATGGAGATGTCAAGGGAATATATATTTTAGCTGTTAGTATCCGTAAAAAATACATTTAAACACATGAATAAATCTTTAACCCCACCAGGGGAGGGCGGCCAAGAAATCCCAATTTCAGACGTTGCCATTGGTTTAGCACGTAAAAGTGAAATCTTGACGAAACGCAAAAAGTGTCGAGGAATATTTTCTTATTCCAAAACCGTTGGAGATGAAGAATCAACTCCACTGGAAGGATTATCTCTGATTTTTTGTATTAATAACGAAAGAGGATGAGGTCGTATGTGGGTCATGGGAACACCCATGACCGACCCACATCAAAGCACCCAAATTGGTGTGTGGTCGCCACCGCCTGAACCCCACGGTGATATGGTAATAATGGTACTAATGTGATTTATAAGCCAATCAGCAACATGGTAAGATAGCTGGCAGAAAAGAGGTTAAATATTTGAAAGCTGCATTTCAACTGGTTATTGAAATGAACGAATGATGCATTAGCCAATCAGAAATGCTCTATGAAATGTTAACCCCCAGGTAGTACTCAGGGGTTAACATTCACAAGATTAGCTAAACATCTGCATCTGAAGTTGAAATAATTGAATGATTTAAATAATTTAAATATTTCGCCTTTATTGAAGACACCAACCAAATTTTGTTTTGAATAGATAACGTCTAAGTACAATCCGGGCTCTCCAAACAAATTTGGTTTTGTGTTGATGAACGTTGACTGTCATGTTATTTTTTTTTATTATTATTTTTTTATAAAATATGGTGATGTTTATCCCCTGACAACACTGCCAGCAACATTTAAGTTTCGAGCTAATAATAAATATAACTCATATAAATGAGTATGAAAAACAAATTGAAATTACAGATTGAAAAAAAAACATCTATGCACAGATTGTTCATAAAAAATATAGAAAATATTCAGGGGAAATGTTGAATCAGCGTAATTAATTTCGTTGTAGTCTAACCATGCAATGGGCTGGTATGATAAACGCAGTGTCCTTTACAAAATATCTCGAAGCCATATTGAAGTGTTTTTCTGCAGTCTGTTTGATATTATTTGGAGCATAACCTGACTGTGTCGTCACATACATTATATACACTTTGTCAGACAAGATGCGGCAAAATACCCTTTGCAGCTTATATCAATTAAAACGCAGGATTTCAGAGCCCGATTTTGTTTTTCGATAGGTGGTGACCTAATTTGAACAAAGGTTGTCATACTTTTGTATATCATATTGTAGCTATAGGTTCCAGGAATCAGGAAATACATAATGCAAAAAATAATGGAACTACAATCTCATCATATACAATATTTTTGTTTCGTGTGATTTGGAATTTTGGTTCAAAAGTTATGACAAGTTTAGTGAAGCTCTTCGGAATCAGCTTTACCTTAACACAACGGCCATTTTTTATGTACAATTATTAGGTATGCGTTGAAGTTAATTAAACAAGAACAAATCTTCGTTTAAAATTTAAACTTAAATTTAATAACTGAACTATCGTTGTTTCAAAGTATCATGAACGTCGTATCTGATATCAAATAATCAAATAAACAAGACTTGTATTGGAATTGTAATCAGGTTTTGGACATTAAAGACATTATAGTGGATCAGAAGTCCAGTTCAAACACTTATATCGAAATCTATGTGATTAGAATAATTCATGTCCATTGTTTTAAAAGTTCTACTCCGCTTCCTCTTTCTCTTCCTTCTAGATATTAAGAAAATCTACAGTTCAAAAATTTACACTGCTTTCTTATCGGCATAATTAAATTAATACTCATTGTAAACCCAATCCTGTCACACTGTCCTCTGTGAGACTCTCACCTCTACTGAATTTCAAACCTTTCATGAGGAACCTGTGATTTCACAAATCGGACCAGCTTGGAATTTATAACCTTTCTTCAATGTACTATAACTCTGCACAGGAGTTTCGAAATGAGATGAGATAAAAGGCATAGTGAGGAGTAGCAAATGTGCTTTTAAAAGGGTATGAACATCGTGATGAACAAAGGTGTTTTTTAATATATAAATTTTTAATATATCCAGAGTTTTTGGTGATACACGATGTAGCTATAATAGCTTGTTTCCCTCCAGACTTGATTTTGACGCTTCTACTACTTACATGTTCCAATCTTCGTGTGAATAAACTTTATGAACTTTTCGCATATTGTTCAGAATAAAATCTTTTCAGGGGTGCTAAATAGTATGCTAAAGAGGGTGAAAAGGGTAAAGCCATTCTGGATGGATTAGGTGACAAAGCAATTCCTCTTTGTCAATTCCAACTTCTAAGAAAGCTTTAATTTAGTTTTTTTTATGATATATTTTTGTGTTTTGGCTGTTTTTTAATTATTAAAAAAAAACTTTTAAAAGCAAATTGCCGGTTCAGAAGACAAATTGCTATTTTTCTAAAAAATATTATTTTCTACATTCCAACTTAAAATAATAGCAAATACAAAATAAATTAAAACTTTCAAATATCGGAGAGAGAGAGATAGATGGAGAGAGAGAGAGACCTCATAATTTAAATTTATATTAAAGGCCCAATCAGAGATGTCCTGAGGAGGGCGCCTCAATTTCCAAAAAATCGTGTTTTTTTGCATGACATAAGGCTGTCCATATACTAAATTCACTGTGTGAAATTGCTAGCTTAAACGAATTACCTTCATATAGAAAATCCACAATTTTGTTATAAAATTCGGATCGGCATTTTTGTTATTACACAAGTATCCTATGGGACGTAGTACTACACAGAAAGGTTACTGCATCAAAACGAAAATCCGATTCATCTCAAATTCGGAATTGTGCATTTTTAGGGTACTATGTTTAGTTCTAGTTGACTAGTTTTAATTTACACAAAATAATAATATTTCGAAATCTATGAGTCAGACTTTAAATTCTACTTCATTATTAAAATTATGGATAAAGGACAATCCCCCGCAGACACCGATTGGCATGATTGACACTTCCTATTGAGAGTATTTATTCTCGATATTCTGTTAAATATTACTTTCCTGGAATTATGATACTTAGCATATATATAGTATATGGCCCGTAATCACACCTTAGTATTGAAACAAAAAGAAAGACAATACGTAATCTATTTTACAATTTCGAATGATCTTTATTACATCGCATTCCAAATGGTACAGCCCACCGGCTACATAAATACTACATTAAACATTACAGGATTTTATTATAGACGCCTGTACTGAGTCAAGGGACGCATTATGCATGAACCACAAGAACAAACAAAATATAAAACGCAAGAATTAATATGCATAATAGTGAGATTTAAGAGTTTTTTGAAGCTTGTATGAGCATGCATCCCCTTATATTAGAGGGAGGCAGTTCCATAGTCTTGGTGCTGCGGCTTGGAAAGCAACGATCGCCGATTTGTTTCTGCAAACATGATTGTTGTGATTTGAGTTTTGTCCATTGAAGATCTTGTACTGGTCCAGTGTGAGGTTGTCTTAGTGAAATTTAAAATTGATGCCGATCTTCAGGTGCAGATCTTCCAGGGCATTTGAAAACGTAGAGACAACTTTGAAGTTGATTCTATCACTGACTGGCAACCAATGTAATTATGCATAAGTGGCGAATGGGGCCTATCGCGTCTGGGCTGCTTGAAAATCTCCAACTTGGCAGCCTTCTGTTGGAGTGGCTGCCTCCGATCACGATCTTTAGATTTGGCTCCGTACAAGAGGCATTGCCATAATCTAGGCGCGATAATACAATGAACGGACACGGGATGGAGAGTGTCATGGTCCAAGAAACCGTTTAATGCGTCATATGTTGCGAAGTTGAAGATTGATGGATGATATCCAGCTGTTTATATGGCGTGTCATGGACAGATGTGAATCATTGATGCCCAAGTTCCGGACAGTGTCCGATGGTTTGATTACACTGTCACCAACTTTAAGTTCAAGTGGGCCAATGGTGCTAAGTGTTTGCAGTGTGCCAGCAACAAAGAATTCGGTTTTATTACCATTTAGCTTGAGTTTGTTCAATGCGCATCCGTCATTGAGTTCATTAATGCCAAGTTCAAGTTTTCTTACGGCTTCTTCACTAGCACCAGGTATTTTGGGATTAAAAGATGTCAGAATCTGAGTGTCATTCGCGTAAAGATGGTAAGTTAGTCCGTATTTGCGAATTATTAATTTCTCCAATGGGGAGCGTGTAGAGTACGTCATGATGGACCTACAACACCGAGCCCTGTGCAACACATCAAGTGGACGAGGGTCTGAGAAAAATCCATCAATTGGACCTTTGTGATCTATGCTAAGATTTAAAAGAAAAAAAAAAAAATTTGGGGGCCAAAAAAAAACATTTCCCAAATTTTAAGACATTACAAGAAAGATACAAGTATTTTTGAGACGAGACAGCAGCATATCATATCAATTGTGTCGAATGCCGCAGACAAATCAAGCAGCACCAGTAACTCTACTTCCTGGTTGTCTACGGCTTCAACACTCATTTTGACTCTTAATGAGTGCTGTCTCAGTCTCCTATTTGGTGTATATGCAGACTGATTAATTTCAGTGTTGAGATAGATAAACCTGCAAAATATCTCCCGACATTTTCGGAAACTGTCTCACTGGTTTGTTGCATGATCTTACAGTATCAGATATTTCCAGGTATTCAACCTCAGCAAGTTTGCGTTTAATGGAACGTAAATCACTGCAAATGTATGGTAAAGTAATTTAACTTCCGCACTGACTGTTTTGCACTATACTGCAGAAACTAAAATTTCGATTGCACCTTAATTGAGTTTTATGAAAAACATCAAATATCTACTAGAATTTAACGAATTGTAACTGCACGCGATGTATAACTTGTGTGCGCTCATATTCCCTATCATTTTCAAGCCTTTAATCTATCACGAAACCTTTTGGGTTACTAATTGTAATTAAAGTAAAGGCCCTCCTTTTTAATTAACATGAGACAGACAGGCGTTCTAGGGAGGTATAATAATATTAATAACAGCTCGCTAATTGCTCCTGTATATTGTTTCTGGTAATTCTACAAAATTTGAATTGACCAAAAAAAAAAAAAAACTTTGTTTTGTGTTTTTGCGATCGTAATCATTCAACCACTCATTCCAAAAGAAATTTTAAAATATTGATACGCAATGTATACAAATGCCTTTTGGGGTCGAATCCCAGAGAGACAACATTAAAAGATCTTACATCACTAATTAATGCAGGCTTCAATAGTCGAATAAAGAGCTATTTTCTCATTACACCCCCTTGCAATAATTTCAACGTTTATCGTTGACTTTAGTTAACTATGAATTGGGTTACGTATCATTACTATTTCATGCATTAAGCATTTACAATATATAAACTTTTCGAAACAACTAATTTTACCATGTTACTGATAAAAGTAAAACAAGACCAAATCTCAAAATGAATAAAAACCCCACTAAAATCAGCACAAGCCTTACGTTTTTAATATTATTTCCTGATGTTTAATAATTAATGGGGATGGCCCGATTTATGGATGAAGTTTTCATCTTAATAATTGGTTCACCCAAAACACCAACCGTAAAGTTTCGCGCCGATATGTTAATGCGTTTTCATGTGGGAGCTGAAAACGTGATTTCGTAATCCCCAATAGAGTACTTGGTGTAAAAATTTAAATATTGGTCACCAATGGGGTTACATTTTCGCTCATTAACTTCCAAACCAAACACCCTTGTGGCCCTAAGATTTCACAGCTAGGTAAATGAGAAAAATATATCTTGTCTTCTGATACCAAAATGTTGACCACTTCCGGTAAAATCTGGGCGTCTGGGGACGAGGCTATTACGATCGGGCCATGGACCTTTAAATTCAAATACAGAACTTCGTTTTTCTTTGAATAAATACTATGAGAATCCGATTTAAACCGATACATCTTGCATGGAAAATGCGGGGCACACACACACTGCTTTTGCCAAAATATCCTAAAGCTATTTTCGGGAGCTGTCTCATCAAGTCCGTTGCAGATCTGTTTGCAATATAGCCTGCTTCCAGGGATGGGATGAATTTTGGTATTCAAAGTCCCTGAACGACGAGGAATAGGTAGTAGATGGTAAAGTATTCATCTGTGTTTCACTGTAATGGTTTGAATTGTTCTATGTAAATTGAGCCCTTACCAAGTGAGGCGAGATACTGCGGTTATATAGAAATAATTGTCAGTGCCTTGTCATTACAACTTTGTCTCTTACTAAACACTCATACGAAGCACAAACAAGGTCTTAATCGAGTGCGTTTCATTTTATTCTATAAAGACAGCCGGTCACCGTTTAAACGTTTACCCCATAATTTTTCCTCAGCTTGTCCACTTTCACTAGACCTATATCCTCTGGAGTTGTGTAAGACCTCTTTTGTGAGTAGCAACAAATCAAGAGTCTCCCGGTTTCTCCCTTGTGCTAATTTGAGGAATGGGGGGGGGGGTCAAGTTTGGAACAGGGGACAATTTTAAAATGTTTCCAATGGTTCAATGTAATACCAACGTGGCATGTCATACGTGTTAAAAGTATAGTTTGCCCCTATCTGCGGTTTATAAACACACGCCACCAAAGTAACTCCTCACCCCTAAAATGTGTCTGTCACGTTCAAGCGATACATTATATTCATACATTATTGGGATAATTGGAACCGGTGTTTTTAACGCGTATTTTGGCACCTCATTTGTAACGATCGCCTGAGTATTGTTGAAGTTTAAGCCTACGTGACCGAACCCACCCCAGGATTTAAAAGTTACCTAACCCTATTGACAATTAACTGTGTCCCGATGGAATCAGCGCAATCCTTTCTTCTCTGCTGAAATTTATTCCCTTTCTCATTTATGCCGAGTTACTATTAGAATTAGTTTAATTAAACTCGGACTGTTTTGAAGAATTTACCCCACGATGACAGAATTTACAGTGTCTCTATATTAGATTCCAACCCCATCGTTTTGGGTTGGAACTGTAGTCCCGATAGCATGAGAAATCAATTCTATGCTCAGAAAGCGTTTTCAGCAACGTAAGCGCATGTAGCTCTCAAAACATTCTATGCTTTAATGAAGCATTCACGTCAACGTAAGCGCACTATCGCTATATGAACACATTCTGACTAATCCGCATTTGCTTCATGGTATCTCACTGTAACAGTGATTTAATGTTACTGACCTTTGAGTCGCCCGTGGTTTTTTTTTGCTAATATGTAAGATGATGTTCCAACTAAAGGCGCAGCTATCGACGCTGTCGCAAAACTTTCCTCCGGTGACACGATGTGTTGAATCTACTATGCAATATTTTGCGACACAATTCAAAGCAATTCAGACCGGTGTGAAAGCAGATATAGTCCCGCGGGAGTCACAGTCCGGGGCTCCATAGACGTAACGGAATAAAGCGTGGAAACTAATGTTTCGTGAAGAGTCACCTGCATCGATTCCCTATGTTCCCATGTTGCCGGACTAGAGCACGCCGGACAATAATTACTTCATACACCGTGATTCAGGCTTGTACTTTAGGCTTGGGGAGATATTAATCTGGCAAGTGTAAGATGGATTCGCCGGGATTGCACATATACAATAGCAATAATGTCTGTGAGCTGATGGCAACATGCTGTTTCAAGTTTGGTAAATGCTGGCAGTAATGTCAGCATGATTGGTTCCAGGAATTGTCACAAACTGCCACCCCACCCACCCCCAACTCTTCCTGCTTTACAGAATGCAACATCCAAATTTGTTTTCAAACTCTTGGAATTTTTTTCAGTAAGGGTCCTTTTCATTATGGTCATTTTTTTTTTCATGCCATTTATTGTCCCTATTAAATAGGACTCATTATGACAATTTGCCACAGTATCTGTGGGAGGTCACACCACTGCCCTATAACGTAAATAAACTCGGATGGTTTTTAAGCTTTTACCGCCACGATGACCTTGACAATTGGTTGGACTGTAGTCATATTACTAAAGACCAAAACTTAGGCAAACTATACATATCTTCATAAGTTGGCCTCAAGATACAGATCCTTGTTTGCTTTGCATAATTCTATTTTTACCCTTTATTCCTGTATTTGCAAGGGGGAACTTGGATACATATCACACACAGGAATATATATGAATATTTAATTCCTATCGCGCGACAAATCCACCGAATGCTCAGGGCGCCGCTGTGTAGCGCCTTAGGCTGCTAAAACATCACGGAGTAAATCCAGATCGCTAAGAAGGCTTTTATGGGAAAAGTCCGATTTTAGAAGGAGGAGGAAACCGAAGTTCTCGGCGAACCTGCGAGGGACGGGTATGGATCGTGCAACCCAAAATGCGCGTACGACACAGGCTCCGCAGGGGATTCAACCCTGGCCTCATTGGTGAAGGCGAGTGAATGAGTCACTACCCAGCCCGCCCTCCCAACTATCCTGAAAAAATCAAGTATGGCTTATTTATTTCTGCCTTCTGCCTACACAGACCAAAGTTCTTGACCTATATGTCATTTCTCCTTTGTCCCAAATTTGGTGGTTATAGCTCGTCGTTTTCAAATGTACATCGCAAACCAACATAACGCGTCAAAGAAAACAACCCTATTTTTTAATTATTATTAGGAAAATACTTCAGCACCTTAATTTTTAAAATCATATTTGAATATCTAGTCAGTTTTGTTTTTAATTTCAGTTGTAGGGTATTACATTGTAACATTGATTTTCTTTTTCAAGTTATGAATTTTTACGGGAACGGCGTTTAATAATCGCCCCTTGAAAAACATAAAATACATAACATTAATTTTAAGTATTTTATTGTTTTTTCATGGACTAAGTATTTATCTTTTATGAGAAATATGCTCGCTTTACGACCTTTAATATCCATAACTTTGGAACCCCTGACTCCGATTTCGTCAATAAAAAGAAATGAAATAACTTCACTCTTGTCAGTAGTGTTTCTAAAATGGTGAATTTAGCATTTTTTCTAGTAGCCCATTCACCTTAAAAGAAATGTTTGAGCGTGTTTATCAGATTAGTTTAAATCAGCGTCCGACGTATGTTATGATGCGGTGTATAAAAAGGGTAAGGAATAGTCTTCTCATGGTAGTGAATGTTTTGCTACTGGCTACCGAAGTAAAGGAATTTGCTTTCATAGGTTTTGAAAAATGAACCTCAGTCCACAAATTACATTTATCTTCCAGGCGTCCTGAATTGGAGACCACAACTTTAACATGCGGACATATAGATATAATGCCTACATTAGGATCGCATGTCAACTAAGTACACGGCCAATTTCTTCCTGGTAGTTTCCACACAGCTACCACCGAACATGGATACCTACCTATAGACGTACACTCGCGGCCAGATGCCGTGTAGTTTTATGACGCATATACGGATAGTGTACACACAGCGCTGTCTGTCACTGTCGTGGATTCGCTACGTGGTTACACGTCCTTCTCCAGCGTTCACGGTATTCTCATGGCACAATTTTGTTTTTTTGATATTTTTGGCATATGATTGCATTTTTATTAAAGTGAGTAAAAATTAATTGGGGGGGGGTGGTTGTTTTTTAATTAAAGGGTTTTTTCTTAAGTTTAAAGGTTTTGCTAAAAAAAAAATCAAAACGCTTAACGGGAGCCCCAAGTGTATAGCTCCCTCTTTCATGAAATTTTCATCCACTCTCACAATGGCGTCCGTGGTAACCGCGGGGGTAGCTATGTGGGAGCTGCGTATCTACTCCTGTACTGTCTACACAACCTCCACCTTCTCTCCCCTAGTGGGCAACACAGGGTAGCCATTGGGGTAGGGAAAGCAGAGTAGCCACATTACTGTTAACCGCATACTTGTGTACTTTGTAAGCCCTATCGTGCAGCTACCGCCTCGCAATTAGCCCAGTGTGTACTGTGAAGTAGCTGCCGCGGTAGACATGGTGTCGCTGCTGTATAGGCTACCACAAGAGTAAGAATCCGGCCGTGTAGTTTGAGGGGGTAAATTTAAGAACTAGGTTTAAAGGGCTTCTTGTCCTCGAAAATATTTTCCAGCACTTTGGTTTACTCTTCACTTACTAACAATCCAATCACATACTACGCAAATTATGACTGATTGACATTTAAAGAGTACTATTTTAACATTTCGATCCAGTGTTATCTGTAAAACTGACTGATGTGAAAAAAAAATGTAACAGAATCCTCAAATCTGCTATTCAAATACACCCTTTTCCTATTAGGCTAAGGACACAGTTCCTAAAGGGTTAATGGTGGACTAAGTTCCTGGTGATATGTCCGAAAGAGACTGATCAATCAAGAAGTGTGGCGATATACACCCTAGATATCATAAATAACTCACACTGATACAGTAATGATCATTCCATAAAAAGTGGTAAAATTTTTTTATTTAAAATTTATGAGCAACAGTTGCAACTCGGAGTCATGGTTTTAAAGTTATGTTAAATTTAAGATCGTAAATCAGGCACATTTCTCATAAATGATAAATATCGTTCTTTGAAAAACAAATACATAAGAAATTGATTCGTATATATTTTATTGTTTTTCAAGGGGCGAGATTTAGCACCGTTTCTGTAAAAAATCATAACTTGAAAAAGAAACCAGTTTTTACTATGTAGATAACTTCAACTGAAGTTAAAATTGAAATAGATTGAAATATGATTTAATTTAAAAGCTGAGCCTAATTTGCATAAAATAGTATTTCTAGGTATTTCTTTGATGCGTTATCTTTTGTCATTGATGGTGTCCCATTTGAGCTACAACCACAATCTTCTTTGTCATAGGAGAATGGCATAAAAGCAGAACCCTTTTTAAAATTTGGCTCCAGTTTTTAAAAAAAATGAATTAAAATTCTTTTTTTTTACATTTTTCACCAAAAATGCCCCACAAATGCCCAATTTCAAGACTTTATTCTGTTATGCCATTTTTAGGCGTTGTAGAATTAAAATATGTTTTATTTATTTTCTCAAAATGTAATAGCATATTAAGATATGAATTTTGGTTTATGTAAAATGACAATTTCATTTTCAAGGTAGTCCATTACCATAAGGCCTAGGATTTTTTCTTTTTAATGTTACAAAAGAAAACGTCTCCAAATGTGGTCGACCACACTAATTAACACACCGTGTCTCATGGCCTATATTTAGTACACTTTTTTTACTTCTACCCAAACGGCTTGACCGATTTAACTCAAAATTTGTAATCAAATGCTTTGGTTATATACTTCCGTGTGAAGGAAAAACATCATTATGAAAAAAAAATAGGACGCTGATCGGGCCACCTACGTTTAATTTCAACTATCAATTAATTAATTCACAAAATTAACATTAATGCCTATGGTGCTGCAAAAGAATATAATTTGTCGACCTCCACTTTTCAAAATAGACAAATTTCCCAAAATACCCATCACTACTACTCTTAGTTTTCTTAATCCTTTGCACCCGGCAAGCGACTATAGTCGCTGAACGATCAAAATTTGTCAAATTTTGTTTCAAAACGGTCAAAATTATTAATTTCCCATTGCATATTGAGAATCAGCATGGAAAATGCATCTAATTAGTCCAAACAAGCCTAGTCTTTGCTGATATTCGTTTTAGATGGCTTTCCATATGACCTGCAAACATTTGTGACGCCATCTCTAAAGCCACTCACATATGTGCTATATTACGTATACAGAATTGGCCAGGGTGGAAAGAGTTAATATAAGTGCACTCAAAACTACTCTAATGCAACTCTTTAATGAAGAGTCGCACTGAAGCAAATCGAATATATAAACAACCAATTTTCATCAAGGATATTTGTATACGAACGTTCCTACCGTCTTTAGCTGAATAATACATTGCGCGCCGTATCAGACGACCTTTTCATGTTTCTTTCAGTTACATTTTCCCAAGACATTGTAAAGAAATGTTATCAAATTAAAGCGAACAATTTATCACCATAGCTACGTTTTTAAATGAGATATGCTGAGCACCCACAAGGACAATTTTATTTCAATGAATTTTGATACCAAATTGAATTATACATAGGTATTTTATCAAAAATCCCCGAATTCAAAGGAAGATAAATGAGCAGGAGAAGTGGCTGCTGAATCCTATATGAGGAAAAGGTCTATGGACCTTAATACGGTATATCTAAAATAATTCACAAGAGACTGTGGATATTTAAAAATATTGAGAGATAGAGTACAAATTTAGAATTAGTTACAGTAGATTTCAAATTCCGTGAGACTCCGTGCATATCCGGACGGGTATTACATTGATATGGGGTTCAATCCCCGGCCATGCAGAGACTAGGCCTTTGTTGCCATTACAAAACATATTGTGACCATGGTACAAAGTTCCTGTACAGAACCAGCTTACTGGAAACTGATGCATTCAGGTACACAATGGTCTGTAAATGATTGAAGGACTTATGCCATTGTTAGCCGGGATGTCAAATCCGTTTTGTGCTAATCAAGGTTGGTCCATTTTTTGATGACCAAATAGAAACTTAGTTGTGTTATGTGTGCATCGATATAAGAATGCATTATTTATCCAATGCTGTGATAAGAAATGATATTTTGCAGCGTCAAAGGTACAGATATGTTCAAATAACAACGTTAAATGAAATGCCAGTGTTTTCATTCTGATACTTAAATTGAAACATCCATCTATCTTACATGTAAAACAATGTATTTTAGGTCAACATTCATTTACTAGCTACATTACTCTATTGTATGAGTACCATAAACATTTTTCCTGTGGCCATTAAAATATTTCCTCTTACCTCTCACGGTGAATGGACAGACCTAAAACTTTTAATGAGGTCTCACTTATTTTGAAATCTACTATAATAACAAATATAATTTAGTTTCGAACTGTTATATTAATGTAAGCTGAAAATGCTACAACGCAGACAAACCGTTAAACTTGACCTTGTAAGTGTGTTGTCACAGACGACTGAAGTATTTTAATTGATTTATTCGCTCTCTCGCCTCAATTGCAAATATAAAT
This sequence comes from Ophioderma brevispina, assembly GCA_023653785.1. Classification (NCBI taxonomy): domain Eukaryota; kingdom Metazoa; phylum Echinodermata; class Ophiuroidea; order Amphilepidida; family Ophiodermatidae; genus Ophioderma; species Ophioderma brevispina. The sequence goes on along the minus strand of JAMKCH010014015.1, from coordinate 156,199 downwards.
GCCCATAAAATACTGGATATTAACGAGAGATCGTGGTAATTGCACTGGGCAGGTTTTGAAAAACATTGTTTTCAGGTTGTCTTTGTTAAGAGTAGCACGATGTGTACAATCATCTGGAAACATATGTACAATATAAGATGACAAATTAAATGGTGGATGTGCCAACTTTATCTGCAAAAGTTAATTGGATGAGAAGGAGATGTCAAGGGTATATTTTAGCTGTTAGTATCGGTAAGAACTACATTTAAACACATGAATAAATCTTTAACACCACGGACATTATCTTTTGGTCACAATGGTAATGTGATTTTGGAACCAATAAGCAACATGGTAAGATAGATGGTAGAAATGGAGAGGGTAAGAGGTTAAATATTTGAAAGCTGCATTTCAACTGGTTATTGAAATGAACGAATGATGTAATTAGCCAATCAGAAATGCTCTATGAAATGTTAACCCCAGGTAGTACTCAGGGGTTAACATTCACAAGATTAGCTAAACTTCTGCATCAGAAGTTGAAATAATTGAATGATTTAAATATTAATTTAAATAACCAACCAAACCATCCAAATGTTTTTTGAATAGATAACGTTCAAGTACCACACCGGCTCTCATGTCGTTTGCTTGTTTATATTGATTTCATTTTCAAACTCAATGGTGTTTATCCAGTAACCAATATACCAAAACCTTAAGATATAAAAGTATTGATAAACATAATTCAGAAAAAAAAACATCGAATGTTATTTTAGAAAACCAAATCAAAATTTCAGATTTACAGCATCCACGCAGAGATTGATCGCAAAAAAATGTCAGAGAAAATATACTTGGAAATTTTAAATCAGCAAATTTCCACAAGTTTGGTTTTGGGTTGACGAACGTTGACTATCCTGTTATTATTATTTTTTATATATAAATACGGTGATGTTTTATCCCCTGACAACGCCAAACATATAGGTTTGGGGCTGATAATAAATATAATTCAGAAATTATGATAATACATCAAAACATTTGTTTTATGAAAACCAAATTAAAATTACAGATTTACAAATATATGCACAGATTGTTAATAAAAAAACAAATGTCAGAGAAAATATTCTGGGAAATGTTGAATCAGCGTAATTATATCGTTCTAGTCTAACCATGCTGGATTGCAATGGGCTAGTATATATGATAAAGACAGTGTCCTTTACAAAATATCCTGGAGCCATATTGAAGTGATGTTTAACTGTAGTCTGTCTGGTATTACTTGGAGCATAACCTCTTTGTGTCGTCACATACGTTATATACATTTTGTCATAGAAGATGCAGCAAAATACCCTTCACAGCGTGTATCAATGAAAACGCAGGGTTTTAAAGCAATTTTCTGAGACAATAATGAAAGTATTGTGTCTATTTTGGTAAGAATTTGATTGTCCATACTCTCACCTTTGACAAGATTTTTGACAAGATTTTGTTTTGTGAAGCCCTTTTGAATCGCTTTGGTCCGATTCAATGACCTGTAAACACAACGGCCAGTTATGTACAATGTAGGAATGCAAAGAAAATTAAACCAAACCAAAACTTGGTTTAAAACAATTGATGACAAGTGTCATATAAATTTAATAACTGTGCTATCGTCGTTTCAAATCATCAAAGAGGTCGTTTCCGATATCAAATCAAATAAACAAGACTTGCATTGGAATTGTAATCAATTTTTGGACATGGTATTGCTTTTCGAGATAGAAGACATTATTGTGGATCAGAAGTCCAGTTACATCGAAAATCTATGTGATTACAATAATTCATGCCCATTGTTTTAAAAGTCCCCTCCGCCTTCTCGTTCTCTTCCTTCTAGATATTAAGAAAATGTTTTCAGAATAAGATCTTTCCAGGGGTGCTAGAATAGTATGTAAAGAAGGTGAAAAGGGTAAACCCTCCTGGATAGGTGACAAAGCATTTCATTTTGTCAATTCCAACTCTTTTTTCGGAAGCTATTAACTTGTGATACACATGATATATTTTTGATGTGTTTTGTGAGTTGGCTGACTTCGATATGTTATAGCACGTCACTTTAAAAGCAAATGCGTTCAGAAGAAAAACTTGCTATTTTTTCTTACAAATATATTTTTAAAATTCCAACGTAAAATAATAAAACAAATACAAATTAACCCTTTCAAATATCAGCATCAGATTAGAATTACATCAGTCAGTGGTTTTTGTGTCGTCTAGAATCGCAGAAGGCACATAGGGATTACTCTGGTCGTATATCGTGTATCCGTGTGTGTGTATCTGTTTGTGTATCCGTGTGTGTTTGTATCTGTGGTCAAAATGTTAACCCTTACTATATTGCATGCCGTATGAGTTCCGTAAGGGCAACGATGATTTAACTTGGTTGAAAGGAGGGGGCGGGGTGGGTGACATGTTGGTGACCTCATGTGACCTTGGTGACCTCATGTGACTTTTGGTCTTATTCACTAACCGCGACGGCAGGCGACACTCGCGGTCCGAGGACCGTGATGTATTTTTAAAAATAAAGATGGCTTTTCAAATGACCGCTGGTTATTTGAGAAGCCATCTTCAAGACCACTGACCTAAGAGTATAGACTTGTTTGGACGGGCCTGAATATAAAAATATAAAGAGCGAGAGAGAGATAAAGTGAGAGAGAGAGAGCTCAGACTTTTAATTTATTATTAAATTTAATTAATTATTAAAAAATATTTGATAAGACTCAATCCCCCACAGATACATATTTGGCATGATTTCACTTCATATTTAGATTATTCATTCTCGATATTCTGTTATTTTACATATTCTTTCTCGGTATTCTGATACATAGCACCACCTTGTTATTTGAAACAAAAAAGAAAGATAATAATATGCAATCTCATTTACAATTTCGAATGATCTTTATTACAATCGCATTCAAACTGGTACAGCCTCACTCGAGCTATAGTGTTGAGATAGATAATTCTGCAAAATATCTCCAAGCATTTTCGGGAAACTGTCTCACCTAGTTGATGCAGGATCTTTACAGTATCAGATATTTCCAGGGATTCAACCTTAAGCAAGTTGTTATAATGGAACGTAAAATCAATCAAAATGAACGTTAAAGTAATTTCTCTCTGCACATGGCTGTTTTGCACTACTGCAAAATTATACTTCGGTTGCACATTACTTGAGTTTTATGAACAACATCAAATGTTCTACTAGAATATTATCGAATTGCAACTGCACGCGATTTATAATTGTGTGCGCTCATAAGTCTATCACGTTATGTCATGTACAAGCATTTATCTATCACGAAACCGTTTTATTAATATTGTAATATAAAGTAGAAGGCCTCCTCTTAATTAACATGAGACAGACAGGCGTTCTAGTGAGATATAATAATATTAATAACAATTCGCTTAATTGCGCTGTATATTGTTTCTGGTACGTCTACAAATCTGAATTGACAATTCTTGCTAATTCGTAAATCATTCAACACACTCATTGCAAAAGAAATTTAAAATATTGATACGCAATGTACACAAATGACTTTTTTTCGAATCCCAGACAGACAACATTAAAAGAAAATAATAAATCTTACATGCATGGTTAATGCAGGCGTCAATAGTCAATATTTAAATATTTAAAGAGCTCTTTTCTCATTAAATCCCAATATGTAATATTTCACGTTTATCGTTACTATTAGTTATAACCATGAAAGTATCATTACTATTTCATGCAAGTGAACATTAATAAATATAGTAAACTTTTTCGAATAACTAATTTTACCATGTTACTAATAAAATTCAATCATGACAAAAATCTCAAAATGAATAAAATCCCTCATCAAATACACATCAAGCACTTACGTTTATAAATACTATTTTGATTTTATATTCAAAATACAGACTTATTTTTTCTTTGAATAAATACTGTGAGAATCCGATTTAAACCGATACAATCTTGCATGAAAAATGCAGGGGCACACACACTGCTTTTGCGAAAATATCCTAAAGCTATTTTCGGGAGCTGTCTCAGCAAGTCGTTGCGGATCTGTTTGCAATATAGCCTGTTTCCAGGGATGATAATTTATTCAAAGTCCTGAGACGACAGAGGGAAGTTTAAGTTAGATGGTAAAGTTTTCCATCTGTGTTTCATTGTAATGGTTTGAATCGTTTATGTGCAAATTGAGCTCCTTTACCATAGTGAACGAGACTGCGTTATTGATAAGAAATAATTGTCATTCCAACTTCGTCTCCTTACTAAAGACAACCGGTCACTGTTTCTTTTTAATGTTTACCCCATAACTTTATTCAACCCTTGTCCTATTTCCTGATGTTGTGAGGTAGACCTCTTTACAAGGACAGTTTCTTCCTTGTGCTAATTGAGGAATAAGGGGAGGGGGTTGTACAGGAGTCAAATTCTAGATGTTTTGAAATGTTCTAAAATGTTTGTGTCATGTCATAAGGATTATAAAGGGTATAGTTTGGACTATCTGCGACTTAGAGTTTAACTACATGGAAATAACGTTCAAGGTCATACTGGGCGTTAAGGTTCAGAATGCTCCGAATTTTAAAAAAGTGTATTATACAGTTCCTCTAGATGTGTATAATTTGAAATATTTGAATAGTTCAAGTAATTTCCTTACATAGCTTTAGGGCTCATTATGACATTTTACTACAGGAGTGAATGAGCAGATTTTACCACAATACTAATGCAATATTAATTAACCTAATTTTGAATTAATTTAATTAAACTTGGACTGTTTTGAAGATTTTATCCCACGATGACCTTGAACAATTGACTGTATTCCCATAAACTAAAGATCAAAAGGTAGGCAAACTGTACATTTTCTTAATAAGTGTGACTTGTAGAATACAATAATCCACTATTTAGCTGATTTGAATAATTTTAAATTTTTACCCCTGTAAACATCTTACCCCTTTATTCCTCAATTAGTACAAGGGGAACTTGTGAGACTTTTCACAACACTAGGAAACTATCCTGAAAAAAAATCAACTATGGCCTATTTATTTCTGCCTTCTGCTAACATAGACCTGAAGTTCCTGGACTATATGGCATTCTTCTATGTCCAAATTTGGTAGTTTTAGCTCTTGTCGTTTTAAATAGGACACCGTAAACAAAAGATAACGCGTCAAAGAAAGCAACCCTATTTTTTAATTCTTATGAAAGTTAGGTTCAGGATTTAATTTTTGAAATCATATTTGAAATATTAGTGCTGCAGCATCAGGTGAAAAAGGGTCTTAGATAATAAAACCATTTGCAATCATAGCTAAAATGATGGGGTTGTGTAGTTCATGAAAATACGTGATGACAAAAACAAAAAGTGATGGCAATTTGCATAAACCAACATTTTCCAAAATGGGCGCCATTTTAAAGGTAATAGCACTCCTTTGGTAAATTGGTATCGGAATGTATGTTGTCTGGGTCAAGAGGTTCAATATACAATTGCCAGAATTGTCTGAGTCATGGACATTAATATACACGGCTATTTTTTTTAAGATGGCCGACATCTCATCAAAAGAAAACCGTATATTTCTTATTATATAACCTAAGAAGATGATTTTGGAGTCAAAATGAGTGTTTCTGGATCAAGGAGTTCAATAAAATTATTCTCAAAACTGTAGAATGAATATAAAAGTAATGTTCATTTGCATTTTTCACTGGTTTCCAAGATAGCCCACTATTTTAAATACAAGTAACCAAGAGTGTTAACTTACTGCAATGTCAGGATTACTGTGGCAAAGTGATAAAATATATTAACCCAGATGCTTGATAATTAATACCAACACAGCATCCTCAGTAAATCCTATTAGACTATGGGGCGTGGACCAAATAACCAACTGTATAACAAATTCTGTTGTCCCCATCGAGGGGCTAAGGGAAAACCAAGTGTAAATTCATAATAAATTATTACGATCACATAATTGCTGTTCCCGCATTTAAAACTGGCACATTTTCTTAATAAATAAAATGTCACCTCAATTTCTTTTTTCCAATATCAGAGACCAATGGACATGTATAGACTTCAGCAAACCATAAGCTAAAGATATTACAATGGGCCCGGTATGTGGGGCCATTGTTATAGCCAGGTGTTACCACCTCCACGATTCGGTTGAGTGACAATACCCGTCCTCTCTCACAATAACTAACCAGTGTACATTATAATATAGGTCGTTGACACTAAATTTTCTTCTGAAAACGAGGTAAATTGAATAGAAATGAAGTTAAGCAATAAGTTACGGATTTTGGTTCTGCACAAAGTTGTTAGGTCAAAGACTGCCCAGCAACATTCTCTCATGATGTTTGTTTCATGTTTCTTCCTTTTCGAATAAATGATGAAAAAATGGCCAAAGTTAATTGAACACGCACTATAGAAGTTCAATGATTTATTTGTTCCTGACAATATACTCAGTCTAAATTGGAGAGCTGTAACAGATGAAATCTATTCAACTGCGCGACAATAAACAATGGTCCTGCATCCAGATGAAAGGAATCTGAAGTGTTTTCTACACACAACCGCGGCCGGTGAGTGAATATCTTTAACTCCATTGTTTGGAAGTTATATGTGTATCCATAGTCACTGATATTGGGGAAATGAAATTGAAGTGAACCATTTTATTCTTTTTCAAGAAAATGTGCCAGTTTTAATTTGGGGGACTACTGAGTATATGATTTGTAATACTTAATTATGAATTAATTGGTTTTCCCTAGCCCCCGAGGGAGACAACAAAACAACAGAATAGAAGGACATGCCCCATTACTATATTTTAGAACTTCCGAAATTCGGGGCCATTTTACTCTTGACGACCCAAATGACACCATAGCAGGAACCTGTTATATAACTGGTAAATGCTATTCAGCAGGTATCCTGTTATAGCTGACTCAATGTATACACTGCTTACAGCGTACCAGTGGAACGGGTCACTGTTCCTTAACGTATTATACACGCGTGATTTTTGAAGATACATTTATTTTGACAAAGGGCCAGGGTTGGATTCGAACCGTGTGATTGCATATAAATCGATGCTCTTATCCACTACACTAGCGAGGGAGGAGGTGGGAGGAGATTGATTTTAATCCCGACATAAGCTTTACGGAATAACGCAATATATACTATTGTGATATGATAGCACTGTAGCAGTGTATACATTGAATCAGTTATAACAATACCTGCTGAATAGTCAGCGTTCAATATGTCCAATATATATGTTGGCTTTTTTATGAGATTGCTAATTTTGGCATTTTTCTAAAAGTCAGCTGTCACAGGACAGAAAATCCATGTTGGCATTTTTAAAAAACTCTATCAGCAGCCATCTTGGATAATTCAAAAATGCCGCCCATTTTGAACCTTATAATGTGCGCTAAATCTTGGGCTTCTAACGTGATTCACAATGCGTTGCGAAGGTTCACAGGCCATTAAGGGTCATCTGGAATTGCAAAATGGCTGCCAAGTTAAAAGAGTTTGCCTACAAAAGGTATGCGAAAACACATAGTAGTGTATAAGTGGACAGCGTGTGCCCCTGCAAAAAGGTAATGTTTCAATGTTTGAGTGTGAAAATTATGTCTTTAACCATACATTAAATCTTGTACTGAACATTTCGGGACACTGACATTTTTTTTAACAGGCTCGCAATTCAAGTAGCGGGCCTGTATGCTGCATTCAAAGATCTTAAAAAGCTAGAAATGACCAAAATCTCTCTTTATTTGGTCTAAAACATCCATAAGTTTTGATAAAGGAAAAAATTAAGTACATGGAATTATAGTCTTCAAGTTGCCTATTAGAAAGGCATATCTGAGTCTTTGCTTCGTAAACATGATAAAATTCAAGATGGCATCCCAAATGACATACCTTCAAAATCTTAAAAACATCTGTAATTGTAATATTAGTATATTTCCAAAAGTTACGATAAAAAAGTGTAAAAAGTACGAGATATATCTTTAACCATTAGAAAGTCATATTTTGCATTTTTATTGGTTAAAGATGTTTAAAGTGGGGGTCAATACGTTACAATTATATATGGCAGTTTATAGGTTTAAAGATCCTGAAAGATGCCCATATTTGTCACCTATTGAATTTTATGTAAGTTTAACCAAAGCGAAAATCAGATTATGATTTCTAACATTTCGGTCAGAAGTAGTGGAAGACAAATATCGTGGTCATTATGTGTATTTAATTTCATCACAATTTTTATAAGTTCAAAGATTTTGTTAGGGGCCATTTGGATTCCATCTTTGATTGAGTATGTTAACTAAATAAAAAATATGAGTTTTCTCATGCCAAAGACATATATCTCCCATACTTTAATTTTACAATTGTTTTAGCAGTTCTTGGATGATAGTAGGTATTGGCAATTGATTTTTAAAGGTTTCGGAAGGTGACCATTGTGAAATGTGAGCATGTTGAAACAAAAAAAATGGACAATATGATTTTCTATTAAGGGGAAAGAAATATTTTGTACTGTAGTTTAAACTTTTTCTGTAACATTATGCTGATAAAACTAAATATGTAACTGACGATTCAGAAGTTTTTTGGTGTTTGAAGGTGGCCATACTCATGAAATGTATGTAGGAAAAAAAGCTGCCATATGTGGCTTCTATAGCCAAGGCCGTATAGCTCATTTCTTTCTTTAATTCATTTTTGGTGTATAAACCTAATAATATTATTATTATATTACAGAAATATGACCAGTTGTAGGCTTAAAGGTCTCAGAATGGGGTTACCACCGTGAATTGGAGCATGTTTAACAAAACAAAAATACTATAATGGATTTTAATGTCCAAAGCATAGAGGCCAATCCCATACTATAACAAAGAAGGACAGAAGGAACATACAACTACTCACTCCTCAAAGAGTCCTATGAGAGTGTTGTCTCAGAGCTTATGCTTCTTACAAGGGTATTTCTGGGACAATTGTCATCAACTGTGAATACCTCTCTTTGATATCTTGCAGGTCAGTCTTGCGGTTCTGAAGGTGACAAGAACATTCTCACTGTCCCTCGTACAAAAAAGGTCAGTGGGTGACAGGCTTTTAGCAATGTAGCCCCCAGCCGGATGGAACTTTGCCCATTCTCTGTCGACACTACCAGGTCCATCGTTCACTTTAAGAAAGCAGTGAAAATTCACCTATTTCCAAAGATTTGAGCATGTCCTTAAATTGGCATATGTATTTTTGTAATTTGATTGTGTACGTTTTCTTATAATATAGCTTGGATGAGATGTGTTCTATCTCAAGGTTTATTACTCTTAAATCTACCTATTATGTGTTTAGGCCAAACAGAATTTCCTTGTTATTTGTAAACTTTTACCCTACTTAATAGGACTATATCAAATGATGTTTGTATTGTAGCGCATAACACATTAGCGATGATATAGCCAAAATATACAACAGGTATGGCAATTAAGAGTTTTAAAAAAATCTTTGAGATGGCAATATGACACCATCTTGAAATTGGAGCATGCTAACGAAGCATTTATCAGATTGGAATTTCTTATTGGTCAAAGACCTAATAGCTCAGATTATAACTACAAAGTTATTATACTTTCTGGATGATGTTTAAACTAAACATATTACAATATATAGTAATTAAAAGTTTAAAAGATTTGGTAAAGGTGGCCATATTGGCCCACCATTTACAGGCCTACAGCAATTAACGAACATATATTCAAGACTTCAATTGCACTTATCACATTTTGGAAGGCAAACGTCTTAAATTACTACACTGCCATAGCAGCATTTTGAAATTTAAGCTGGCTTACCATAAACCAAGTGGATCCATGTTTCTATCAAAAATTTAATTGCATTTTAGACCATGGAAACATGGATATAAACACTGGAATATGCCTCTTCCTGTCTCAGAAACCGGGATAGGGGCAAAAGCGACTTATTTGGCGGCCATTTTGAAATTTAATATGGCCGCCAAAAACCCAATATGCTATGATGTTGTTATCAATGAGCTATTGGATTCCTTGGACCCTTAAAAGATGGGTATAGACACCAGAATCATGCTTTAAGAGTGTCAGATTCCGAAGATGAGCAAAAAATGTGGCGGAAATTTTGAAATGCAACAAATGGCCGCAATAGGGGGAATTTAAAAAAAAAATGCCAACATTGATTTTCTTATTTGGTGAACCGTAAGTTTCAGAAATGTATAGTTTTCCTAATCTCCATTAAAAAAAGCAACAAATTATATAAGGAACCTGACTAATTATACGCAGTTCCCAGTTATAACCAGGTTCCTGCTATGTTGAATGGGTGTCTTGACATATCTGAAACAAACACAAATAGTTTCTTTAAACTATGCAAAAATAGCAAAAAATTCCCAGCAATTCCAGATATATGTTATGGGTGTATACATATAGAAGTAAATCAAGGTGTCACATTTTAAGTGTCATATTGTAGTCCCTGAATAATAGATAAACGATCTCATCTACAGTTTTGCCGAATATGGATGTTGAAATCTTGACCTAAAACACATACACTTTTTAACCAAAATCGTTGACCGAGAAAAAAAAAAACATTTGGAACACAGAATCGTGATCTTAGGTGTTTTTGGCTTAAGATGGCTTCCATTTTGGGAAAATGGCGTTTATGCAAATTGCCACCACTTTCAAGTTTGTCACACAAAAGACGAAAAACCCTTTAAAACCCGAAGTCTCATGTATTTATGTTTTTCAAGGGACGATATATATCATTTATGAGGAGAATGTGCTCGATTAAGACCTTTAATATGCCATAACTTTGGAACCAGGTCCAAATAAAAAGAAAATGGAAAGATAAAAATTAGCTGCTTGTCATTAGTGTATTTTTAAAAATGGTGTATTTAGCTATTTTTCTAGTAGCTCATTACCTTAAAAGATGTTTGAGCCGTGTTTATCAGATTAGTTTAAATCAGCTGTCCGAAGTATGTTATATACATGTATATAGAAAGGGTAAGGAATAGTCTTCTCATGGTAGCGATGTTTTGCTACTGGCTACAGAATATAAAGGCATTTGACATTTCATAGGTTTGAAAAATGTCAACCTCAGTCCACAAAAATAACATTTAGCTTCCAGGCGTCTGAGTCGAGACAACAACTTTAACATGCGGACATAGATGCTCAACATTAAGATCAAGATGTCAACATAAGTAGTTTGAGGGGGTAATTATAGGAACTAACTCGGGTTTAAAGGGTCTTCTCGTCTTCGAAAATATTTTCTAGCAACTTTTTTTACATATTCATTACTAACAAATAAAAAAGCAAGTGTTTTCACAGCAAGTGTACCCGATACACTTTTCTGTTATATTAATGATCTGTAATTCTGTATTAGAAGCACATACATTAATTACATTTGCCTTAAAACCTCATCACGCCTGTATGTAAGTACGTTTTGCTGAGAGATATTTAACGGCCAAAGTTTTTGCCAGGTTGATTTTCCCCTCGTGAAATGTTGGATTTAAAGTGTGTAGCGTTCTTGGAACAGTGTCATGGAAGCTATTATTTTCCTTCTACCATGATTTTGGTGTTCTCCAGGAGATGACTGGAATAGTAAATGAGACATCGTGTGGTCTGTTGTCCGAAGGCAATGACCGGTAAACTGGAGATGCCTCTTTTTTATGGTTTCAGACAAAAGCGCAATATTTTAATACACCTCGCTGTTCTGTATATGATCTTTCCAGCTGATGTTTAACACTCTTCGCCAAAGTTGGGAGTATCCTCGAACTGCCAGTAAATACAATTTTACGCATTAAAAACATCAGTCTAAAATCAAACTCGATAATATTTCTTTTAGATGTTATTAAATCGATTTGAAACGAAGGGGTAATTTGTATATTGATATTTGTCGCGTAAACTTGAAATAACAAAAAACGCACATTTAACAGCAAAGAAAAATAAAAAAAAATCTGTAAAATTACAAACATTTGAACTAACAATGCCTGTAGATTTAAGAAGATTTCTTATAGTGTATTGGAATAAGTTTCATTGACTGGATGGGTTACTCAAAAATTAGATCCATTTGCTCAGTAATATGCTCAACAAAAAAGGGAATTATGATATGGTATACTGCACCATCATATGTTGGACTTTGGCCATTTCTTTTAATCATACAATAGAAAACCATTAATTCGTTTATATGTACCCATCTATGTGGGTGTCAAAATCAAAACTTTGAAGGGGCTTTTAGTACTGAAAAGAAAGTTTAGGCAACACAGATAAAACATTTGGTGACTTTATTGTGAATGCAGAGCAGAACAGTGCACTATTAATTCACGTCAGCGTTCGTGCGTCAAGACCGAAAACGTCCGCAGGCCTAATAATACATGTGGTAATCTAAGTATGATGTATTTTAAAGATGAAACTGAAATCAAAAAAAAAATTTCAACACAATCACAAGAAATACTTGACATGCAAATACACACTATACGCAGTTTACGTCATCAGCAATTACGCAATCACCTTATACTGAGCTACCGCTATGTCGTCGGCCAACCACGCTATAATTTTTTTTTTAATTGAATATCCACCGATTCATGTATATCCCCTATTGTTGCCAACCAAGTTCATTATCGCTTCTGTTTTTCTAAATACGAACCTTTCGGGTTCACATCAGGGGCCCGTTTCACACTTACAATCAAGTTCAAACTTACGCTTGATCAAGTTACGCTTGATAAATCAAACTTACAATCGATCGTAAGTCCTTGTTAAACGGGCCCCAGATGCGGAAAGAAAATAAATACGGCGTGTATACGTGTTTCGGCTATTAGTCAGGTTCACTATTTCCAAATATTACTATTTGTTGGCTTTTATGGAGATTTGCTAATTTTTGCATTTTTCTAAAGTTCAGCTGTCACAGGAACAGAAAATCATTGTTGGCATTTTAAAAAAAAACTCATATAAGCAGCCATCTTGGATAATTCAAAATGGCCGCCATTTTGAACCTATAATGTGCTATATCTTGGCTTCTAAACATTGGAAACATTCAGACAATGGCGGTCAAACCTCTTTCAACACGGAAATTCACAAAAATTAAGAGATTACAGCAATATAGAATGCGAACCACAAACCGATTCGGACGCTTTGATGTGGACCGGTCATGGATATAATGGACCATTAAGGACCTTTCCCCGTCCGTTATTTATATTCAAAGAACGTTTACAGTGTAATTAATTATTAAATTCTACGGTTTGGAGAAAATGTTGCTTGATAACATTTAAAAAATTCAGGATTGTTCGTGAAGAAGTGTGAAACTAATGACAACATACGAATTTGCAATTTCTGGTGGGGGGAGCAACGCACTGATCTCGACTATATGTAAACAATTTTAGACTAAATATTGAAATTAATAAGATATGAATGTAATGTTATTTATCTGAATAAGAATCCCTAATCAATATGAAATGTATGAAATGATCTAATTTGGATTAGTTCCTGATCACAATCTTTTAAAATAACGCTTTAATTAATCTTAAATTAAAGGGAGTGAGCCTAAAAGGAATTCAACAAAGTCGCAGTGGATTGTGAAAAATATATTACATTAAATTTATTAGAAATTCAAAACAATTGTTGATGAAAGGTTCAAACAAAATGTTCCACCAGTCCTAAAATTTCAAGAATCAGCAAGGAATCAGCAAGGACGCAGCCACCTATATTCATCTTCAGAGTATCCTCCTTTCCTTTAGGAGTGTTAGTGATCTAGCAATATATAGGTTCAGGGTCATCATTGCTCAACATCTATGAGCAAGCATAACGGTTAAGTGATTTTTTTCTTTATCAAAGGACCTCAAACTCATATACTGTTAATATCGCGTGAGTTAATGGTTATTGCCGGGTCATTATCTTAAAAATTCACCACCAAGCCATTTACGACTTGAATCAGCAACACACCAATTCTGCATACGGTCAGAGTGTGATGGCCTTATTTTGAAGAAATCTAAGCGTACTTGTGATACATGTATTTCAGTGTATATGCTATTTGTGATTTACGTTCATTTTTCTGTATTGACGGATGAAATACAATGCACATCGGTGAAGATTATGCTTCAGATTATATCACATTTTGCGATGGTTCTCTTCTGTTAAATTATAGACATCTGAACGTACCGATTTCTCAAGATTACACGCAATCTGAAATTAGAATTCTAGTTCCAAATCAAAAGAACCTTTAATATCATGAGTCTCTGATCAAATCAACAAATGAACATTTTAAAAGAGTGAACATGTAAGAAATAAAAAGAGCTTCGCTTGAATGTAAATAAAATAACAGCTTTAACCCTTTTGAGGAGAATTAAACAAGAGCGGCGCGTGAATTGTAATAAAATAAATACAGCTTTAAAAAACCTTTTGATAAATACGATTAAAGTATCCAAAAAATATATATGTTCCACAAGTCTTTAATAATTTTCCGAAAATTCCGAAGCACGCCGAGGCAGGCTAACGTTTCATCTTTCAGAGAATTCTCCTTTAGTAGTTATGATTTCTAGCAATATGTCACTGCGTTGCACTCGTCAAGATATGCTTTGCTCACACACTCTGACAAACCACTGTTAAGTGATTTTTTCCTTTAATCAAACGAATCCACACGTAATGGATAATCGCGTGAATTATTGTTGTGGGCTGGCGTCAATAGCTTTAAAAACAATCCGCAGAAACATTTACGACTAGACCCGTAACACACCAAGTCTGCATATGCTTTATGCTGCTCATATGTATTTTTGAGAACCCTAGCGTACGTACTGGTAGGATATGTGGAATTCGTGATTTACTTCTCATTTCGTTTGTAATATTCAACTTAGTAGTAAATGTGTGCAAATAGATTTGGTTGTTTGAGCCCGGGGTTTGAGCATTATGTTGTGGCAACCATTCAGAAAGACGCTATTCAATTATTTCGGGTGCTGATCACAATATCAGTATCGATTCATTCCGTAAAGTATCAAGGATAGAACTTGCAATTCCGACGATAACAATCCCGCTCGTTGAGTGGTTAGATACCTAACTTCATGATATAGTGTTCTCGGGTTCGAATCACGTTGCCGGCAATCCCTTTGAAGGTTACCAATTTGAGACCATTTTTGAAATAAATCGATGCAGTGTAAAATTAACCTTGGTGATGACCTTTGACGTTTGACGATTTTTACCCTATACCTCCGTAACCATACCTTGTAGGTGGTACAACTATCCTTTTTTAAAAATCCTTGAAACAAGACGAACACTTTGGTTACCTTTTTACAGCAATCCAGCGTTTTTTCAAGTTTTTTGGACCCCTGTCCCCCTTCTGGGATCCGCCCACACTTTCGCGAGGGGTACCCCCGCTACATTTGTTCATCAACCTTCACATAAGACAAATCCACTGTGAAATAATGCTCGGCTCTCCACGGTTACGGAATTGCTCCAGATGACCCAACTACGGTGGTCGAAAACTACCGCGTGGTGTTTAAATATACTTATGTTTAGGAATCGATTGAGATTATATAAATAATCTTCAGGTTATAAATCACGATTTGCGGTGTGCGCCATGTTTTGAAGACATAAGAATCCTAAAATTACAACGCATTATGATTACAATATGCCAGTGACTCAGTACAGACCAATGTTGCTTTTTCAGTATTACGTAACGTTAAAAATGTTCCGAATGAATGGGACATATCGCTGCAGTTAAATTTTACCGTTATTTAAAACGTTAGACGTTAACAAAGTTAAATAAACACCGGAATATTACAGTGCATGTCGGTCCAATGGATAATGGTATATAAGATAAAAGGAAAATAATACAATCAAATTCATGGCATAAATAAAGTGCTTAACACTGTTAGAAATCTTCGTAAATTTACATTCACTGTTATACTTTGTTCATCACCAAATTGACAGGACTCTTCACGCCGCGAATTGATATAGAATAGCGCGGGCGTAACTGTAAACAACACTACCGCAGCGTGGCACGCTTGTGGCTAAAAGCGCACGTGTAAAATGGAATTACTTTCACGCGCGGATAAACAAAAGCCGAATAATTTTTGCCTATTAGGTGATGAAGTATATTTTGTAATTTTTAAAAGATTTGGTTTCATTTTGTTTGCGGTCAATGACCATTTTTGTCGACCTGAAAGTATATACACTGGATAAATTCACTTCAAAACGTCTCTGATTATTTTAATCTATAAAATTACGGTAATTTACTGGCAGGTCCAGGATTAATCCAGACTGTCAGTATATTACCATAAATTTATAAACAGTATAAAATCATGTTAAATAATATATTTGCTGTTTTTCTGCCGTCGTCCACTGCAAAGCATTATTGTGCCCCTGTAATATAATGTCTATTTCACGTTCAACGGGAACATACCATTTTTAATATTAAAAGTGGATGACCCGATGTAAGTATATAAAGTTTTTATCTTGATACATGGCCTTCACTCCAAAACCTCACCTCATATTCGCCATGTAGTACTCTGCAATATTAATATTGGTCAACCAAAATGTGGCACATAATCGCCCAGAACATCAAAATTAAACATCCCTAAGGCACAAGATTTCACATTATAAATGAAAAATACCACCATCCTGTAGATACCAAATTTTGACAACTTCCGGTAAAATCTGGGGTTCTGGGATCAAGGCTATTATTAGCGATCGGAACATGGCCCTTTAAAAGATGCATTTTCACAATCGTTCTTCTTCATGCTTTTCTTGCGTTCGCTCATTGGCTATGAGTTTTAACATGAAAAGTGAGGCCGGTTTCAAAATTCAATCAACAGTTACGCCCGATTCCACCCAGTTTAAACCGGTTCACATTGTTCTAAACAATGAAACGCGGTTAACCATTAAACGCCGGTTAACAGGCAGGTGAATTTGGAAGCCACCCCCAATTTGAAGTGGGGTATCAATCGATACAACATCTTCATTAACCGTGGCCTGTAAGTGTGATATATCACAAAACGTTTCCAGTTTGCTGGGATGGTTTGTGACGAGAACTTCCTCTGTTATTCTTGTAAGAGTTGAAAAACTAGGGATGAGAAGCCAGCAAGTAATAATAATAATAATATAATAATAATCAAGGTTATTTAATCTCAAATCGTGGCCTGTAAGCCAAATTGCTAGAGACTTAACAACTTATAATTACTAAACAGAAACAATGCAACTTGGAGGCAGCAGCTTTAACAGCGCCATATTGCAATATTCAAACACACAGTACGAAATACACCGGATGGGAAGTGCAAGCTTTCATGGTTCCTTTGCCCATTTCAAATGAACCATGGAGAAGGTGGTATTGAGGCTTTAATCAATATCTGTTATACAGGGTGAGTCAAAAAAAAACTTGACCCTGATTGTGTCCGCCATTTTGAATTTTTAAGTAACATATATCTAACATGTTTGGTATCATCTGAAAGCTTTGTTCAATATCTGTAATTTGCTGCAAAGATCATTCACATCGGTTATATATAGACCGAGCTACAGTCGTTTGAATCAAGTAGTCCGTTTTGGGCTCTGTCCACGGATTCGCATTGAAGTGAACGGCGTTCAGCGAAGGAAATCAGTGTCCAGAAGAAAATTGGGTTATTTATTGACTGCAGAATAAATGTGAGGCTATTTAACTCCACAAAATTCAGTCGCAATTTACCACCGATGCCCTCTTAACACTTCTACGTCCTCCACTCAAAAAAATCATTTGAAAAATAAATTAACTTGATCTATGTATTAGTTTCTGGAGAAGTTGAATTAATCATACCATATGAAGGAACATACATCGTTGACAACCTTTTGAGGTTTAAAGTATTGTCTATATTTGTAGACCAAAATATGCCACATCTTGAAAAAAAAGTGTTTCAAATAGAACTTACCATTATCACTGACTTTTTCACCTTTGAGATACCAATATATTTCACATAAACATTGACATATACCCTTATCATCATTTTGGGGAGTCATTTGCTTAGTTGACCACCGTGTATTTAAATGGGAATCCGTGGATAGGGGTAAAAGCTGACTACTTGATTCAAAAGACTGTAGCTCGGTCTATACTTATCCAATTGGAATTATCTTTGCAGCAAATTAAAGATAATGAAATTGGCTTTCCGATGACACCACATATGTTAGATATATGTTATTTAACATTTCAAAATGGCGGATACAATCCGGGTCAAGTTTTTTTTGACTCACCCTGTACAAATTAAATCCAAAATTGAGTTATCGAATTTCAATCTAGCAAGTGGTCCCACTGAGATTAGAACCGAGGACCCTCCAGAGGTAAGCTTGCTAACCGCTAGACCACGCCATCTTCTCATGAGAGTACCACCAATCATGAGAGTAGCATGAATTCTTGACCAGTTGAGGCCGTTTTGAATCAGGGTGGCCCTCCGTTTAATTTCAAAGGGTCAAGTTGCAGACTGATAAAACCGCTCAGAAACCTTTGATAGGAAAAGAATGGCATTTTCTCCTAGCCTGGGACCTGTCTACTCTGGATGCGTGACTTCTTGGCTGTTGTTTAGTCTCTTGGAAGTGAATGACGCAAGACTCGTCACTAGTGACAATTCGTTCAATGAAATCGGTGATATCGTTTCAAAATGACGGTAGTTGTCAAGGAAACATGCTGTACACGGTGCTTCTCTGATCTCGGTTCAGAAGGTGAAAACGTCTTCGTGCCTAGCTCAGGGAGCTTCCGTAAGTACCCTCCTAACC
Source organism: Ophioderma brevispina (assembly GCA_023653785.1). Taxonomy (NCBI): domain Eukaryota; kingdom Metazoa; phylum Echinodermata; class Ophiuroidea; order Amphilepidida; family Ophiodermatidae; genus Ophioderma; species Ophioderma brevispina. The sequence continues at coordinate 137,562 of JAMKCH010014015.1, read as the reverse complement.
ATGAACCACAATTTTTCGGACACGCTTCTGAATTCGGAAACCCTTCACGGAATAAAGGACAGTACGTTATTCCGTTAAGGTTTCCGAATTCATAGTGTGTCAGAAAAAAAGTGTGTCAGATGGGTCAGGTTACGGAACTCCCCTAGCTCATTCCTGAGAATGATCTGTACTCTTTCATGGAACATATCAATAATGCTGGGTAGAATCCAATGGTCATCCATATAAAATTGTAAGCTTTTAACTAGCCTAGCCCTAGGGTTGTAATGAAATTTAAATTTTGGGGTTGCCCATTTTGAGGTGTTTGGGCCCCGTTTTACAGACACCCAGATCAAAAAGTCAGGTGATGTTTTGTTTTATACTCCAGCTTATGCAAATGAGAAGCTGAAAAAAGAATGTTGCTTGCTACTTGCGCAATAGTGCATTAAATCTCTTCCTGTGATACACATTTACATACAGGATATGCAGCTATATTTGCTATAATATAACACCTGCCTCAGAGGCCACCGACCTTTTCGTTAAGGTGAGAGACATCAACGTAAACTAATGTGCCATGCAAAGATTTAGCAAAAACCTATGGGCGGCACGAGAAATTGAAGACATCCGGTGTATGGACTCCTTCCGAGGCTAATAGATAAGACAGTCTGACAAGAGGCCACATTTGCTTGAGCAGTATGTTGAAATACACTTTATACTCGCTCAGTTTTTGACATCAGATCAAGTCTTAGAACTATTGCAATTTATGTAATGTCCAAGAATTAACAATGCGGTTATTAACATTCAGGAAAATAAAAACACAGGAAAATGTGTCAATCAGCTACCATTCACGGAAATTGATTTGACAAAAAAAGAAAATGGTCAATATTATAATAAGAGAAGCAATGAACACTCCCTTGACTTGCATTAAAAACAAAAACAACATTTTAAAATAAATTTGTAGATAGGTTGAGTGAATTAATAAATAAGAGCTTTGATAAACATAAATAAACTTTAAATGTTAAAAAGGTAAACTACTGTAGTAAACAGGAAAAAGAGAGTTTTTTTTTTGGAAAATAGAAAACGGGAGCTTCCATTAAAATGCTGCAGGAAAAAGAGAGCATTTGGAAATTGAATCCTGTAATAAGAGGACTCAGTTTCAAAATGATCCTTCAGATTGATTTCAATTTGTAACTTTTATGACAAATCTATGGCCAAACCTATTGTACTTTAATGTCGACACACTTAGTTTTTCCTTACCAAGGTCTCTGGACTGTCCCCGGTTATTTCTTTAGAATGGGCACGAACACGCTTATTTTCGCTGATTACCAATGATACAAACGAAAGAGCAGGCGGACACTGTTTTCGCACCTACCGAGGTCAAAGTTCCATACTAATTAAAATATTACAACTGTGCACTACTACTGTGTTAAATACGTCACACTCATTATAGCAACTACGAACATACTATAGCCCACGCTATTTTGGAAGCCATTTTGGAATTATGCAAAAAACACCGTACATGATCTTTGCGACGGTAAACTTTCTGAACAAACCACATGCCTGACGATGTTCTTGGATATCTAAGGATCATTATATAAGCGAGGGTCGCCTGGCGAAATCAACGAGAAAGTGCATTTCCCGTACTGTAAGTTTTAGGTGTAATGAGCTTGGGCGGTAAACATCTAATCGTCCACCAGTGAGCTCGCTGATTCAAGATGGCCGTCCGACCTCTAGCCTTTTATTACTCTATCTCTATGTTCCTTACAGACATTATTTCATATATCGTCGATGGGCAGGAATAACCTTCTATGTGCATTTGACCATTGAAATTAAAAGCTCCTTATAGTGGAGCGGTTTGGACTGCAAAATTGTCGACAACCCCTCCCCTCGGTACAACAAAACGCAACCACTTCTATTCGAAAGATAGTAATAAATAATTAAAAAAAATGATGGTTGTGGTCAAAAACTTTGGTGGCAGGGGTGTTTTTTGGGTCAAAAAATCACGTTTTTGCGCTAAAAACTTAAGAATATCAAGATTTTTTAATTTCTTAGCAAAACAAATTTTAATCATCATGCAATACTATCAATCTCTGACATTTATATTATAGATTTCTGTTTTATACAATATATAAAGGGTCTAGAATTTTAGCCCCAAAATCACCTTTTTTCCTAAAAAAAACATCCTTTTTATCACATGTCACCACAACGAGTATTACCTGAACCCTTTATGCAATGTATAAAACCTATATCAATAACAAAAAGGATACCATAAAAATAAAATTGTAATATTTTTATCTTAAAATAATAAAAAAATAATAATTTCGCTTAACTTGCAGCCCAAATTTCATTTTTCGGCATAGAAATCATCCCTGCCACCAAATATTTCAACCACAACCATCACTTTCTTAAATCTTATATATTTATCCTTCAAATAAAGGTGGTTGTGTTTTGTTGTACGGTGGGGAGGGGTAACTCGAAAACTAGAGCACTTTTCAAGGCTCGGCCGCTCCGCTATTATGTGCATATTTACTAGCAACATCCTAGCCTTGTTCAAGGCGCTCTACCAACTTCATTCACTGGTTCACACGTCTGATACAAATAATGTCACATATCATATTAGGCAGAAATCATGCGAGGAGTGGAGCATATTCCCCTCCCTAAAACTAAAGAAATAGCAATACCATGACAAAAATTAATTTTATCAAGCACCTAATTTGATGGCTCCAATTCCACCTGGCCTATGTTCCATGCTTGCAGCCTTCCAATAGCAAGTTCAATAAATTTCACTCAGGCAGATCGCCTTGTTCTATCTGTAAGCTTTTTTCTGCATTTGCAAAAGAAAATTGATATGGGTTTTTTACAGGAAAGATCGACACCACAAAGCAATTAGAACGCGTCTGTCGCCCTGAGTAGCATAGCAACTGCACCTGACCACATTAGGTATTTGTGGTTTTATACCCAGACTAGCAGGCTCCTAGATCCAGTGTGCACAACAGACCACAAGGAGTATACCAATTATTTTTTATTGAATCTTTCTCTAGACAGTGTAGCCCCTTCCATGCTAAAGCACTGATTTCAAACCTGCAAATACAATGTTCAAAATAATTGAGAATAATTGTCAATAAAAAATTAGCAAGTTTGTCGGTTCTTAGCAGACAGCCTTGGAAAAGGCTAGCAACATCCAAACGCCATATATGTTCACTCTGAATTCAGATTCATTAAAACTAATGCAGTTACTTTATAGAATGCATTTTGCTTTACCAACAATTATATCAGATAAGTTACTAAGCATAATTATTGTTTTTTAGTTGCAAGCAGTTCTGATGAGAAATGAAATTGGAGTCCATTTTCACATAGGAGCTTTTGATTTCAAAAGTGAAATGCACAGGAGGTTTTTAATGCCAAGTGATAATAAGAAATGATACCACTGGTGTTTCCTGCTTAATGGAACTAAAGGTGACATTTTTCCAATATATCTACAAGAATTTATATCATATTGTTAATAAATGTGAAATGAAATACTCCTCCGGGGTCACTGCATACCATAGATGTGTTACCTTACCAGGACCGTACGCAGGATTTATTTTGGGAAGGTGCGGGACTTCGAAAAAGTGGACCTTTTTTGGTAAAAGTGTACCTAACCCCCCTAAAATGGTCCGTTTTTGTACTTTTTGAACATCTCATAACCAAAAAGTGGACAACGTTCTCTCTATAATTTGGGACTTTTAAATAAAAAATTCAGCCAAAAGTGGACCTTTTGCCCCTTTTGTGGATTTTTTTGGGGGAGTGCGATCGCGCCCCCGCACCCCCCTTTTGTACGGGCCTGCAACTTATCATGAATTATAATAAAAACAAACACATGAAAATAAGTAAAATCACAAATATGAATACAATGATGCGTTGCAGTATTATTCGTGACAAATTGTTAACGGTTCCAATTTTGGAAAAAGCGAGGAATAATTCAGTTTACGTTTTTAACAGCTAGATACAACGGAATTCATGGTTTATGGCCCTTTGATGACAACAAATAACGTGTTTTATTGCTACATAAAATATAAATATTTATATATATTTCCAGCTGCACCCCCACAATAAACTGTTTGTTTCCATTTTAAGACGATGAGACGATTCATGTTTATTTATAGGATAAATATCCACCCACATACGCATTTCATTATTTTTTTTTGTCTAAATTGAAGCTAATTATTGTTATTGATTCAACACGTGGAGTCAATTATACTTGTACTTAATGTCATAATGCTGACACGGGATTCTATTTCACATTATGTAAACTTTGAATTAAAATATTCGCTTTTCAAGTAGCTTGACTGTAAAAGTATGAGACTCTAACTGTAAAAGATATTTGTAGCTGTCGAACAATATTTATTACTGCAGATAAAAGCGTTAAAGTTATAAGACATTCCCATTGAAGCACCACGGGTAGTTGTCGTACACTCAAGGTTAAATGCCTTAAATGTTCCATATTTGACGATAGTCCAGATTGACTATACTCAGCATGATAAATGTATTTTAACGAATCTAAACAAGCATAGTCTTAGGTCAGTGGTTGTGGAAATAGCCACAGCACATTTGGAAAGCTATCTGATGTGTTATAACCCCCGGGGCCACTTGTATTCAAAGGTGGATATGATGCATGTACATGAACAGGCGTAAAAAGAGTCCCTTTTTTCCAACTGGCGATGTACATTGATTAGGATATCAAAAACAGCAAATTAAAGAAAAGAAAGGATATGTTTTTTTAGCTTTTTTTCTTAACCCTGAAATTGTGATGTACGTCTTCAGGGTATGTAATACTCACATTAAGCAGAGATCAAATCGTAAAAAATACTGTAAATCGGAAACAAAGCAAAGCAAGATAATAAAGAGTATTAACGACACAATGCATTGTTTACTTGTTTAGGGTATTAAAAATAGATCAAAATACTTGTTTAAGGTATGTCTTTTAGTCGATAGAAATACTTGTTTAGGGGTCATTTTGTAAGTCCATGTTCACGCATCATAACCAAGACAAGTGGGGTTATAACCGACATAAAATCTCCTATTCGGGTTGAAAAAAATGTTTCATATGACCGCCATGTCAATATAACAGTCCCCAAACCAATTCAATTTTGGCGTTCTGAGTGCAATTCTAGCTTCTGACTGTAGCTTTATCCTCGTTACAGTCATGAACAAATGTCATTACATGTCAATTTTCTGATCTAAACAACAGGCAGTAGATAGTACCGTCATCTTATTTAGTAAAGTCATGGAATTTCCTGATCATTGCTGTAACTCTATAAGGCAATTAACAGATTTGATAATCGTATTCGCTAAAGAGGGAGATTTTTGGGCGATACAACGGTCATAGATACATTAGTATACTCCGGTAGAAAAAAAAATCACCCCCCTGTTATTTCATGGTTATATGTAGTTGGTATCGTTACAACAATCGGTGATAACTAATAGACCAAAGTGTATGATGTGGGATGTTGTATCTTGCATCTGGTGACTTGTATGTGGTATGTCGTAAGCCTCTGTTAATGATCATCACAAGGTCTATGAGCTAGTAAAATTCAATTCCCTTGGCACAGTCAGTAGCTGTATTTACCAAATATTTAGAAAAACACCCCTGTTTTTTGGGAATGATATCACACAAGGTCAGTTCATGTCATGTATGTCAACAGTACAACCCACTGAACTGTTGTATTTGGTAGATGAGCTTATTGTAACTAGTTAGGGGGAGGTTTCTTCATTATACTCTCATGGACATGTGCCAGCAATGGGTAAATAGGAAAACAGGACGCTAGAAAGAAATGTGAAATGGACCAATAGCACTTCCACACCCATTGGATGATCCAGGTTAAATCTTGCATTTTATGGCACTAAATCTGAACAAATTACAACAAAATTCATTTTACACAAACATGTAGTCCGCTCCCTATAACAACATACTAATACTTGAACAAAACTCTGCAGGGAAACACTGTTAGAGGCAAGATAACATTAAACATTATTAAGGCCATACCCTTGGAATAAAGGTTGGAACCCCTTGACCAAACTATACGTAGAATACGTTGATGCTTAATTAATACAATGTAACTTGATTTTCAAATTAACATCGGATTGATCTTTCTCCTCATTTCAGAGTGTTCCTCTGCAAATATTTAATTAATGTTGTTCCGGAAACCACAGAGAGGTATTCAGATTAAAGATGGTTTTATTTCATACATTATGGTAAAATAGATTTCGTCAACGTAACATTTACTTTGGCTGAACGTTAAATGAGAACTTCCGAATATACTTTCATGCAAAAGTATCTTCGAAACAATAGCACCAATCCACATGAAAACCACATAAAATATTTCAACACTCCCAAAGTGATGTGTATTGAATAGTATTAAGCAGAACTTCAAAGCAACTCGTGGTTACTAGTGTATGTAATAATATACGTTCACCTTTCAAACGTAATACCCAGAGATTCAATCTAATGCTTCAATGTCAGTGCATGGAAAATTTTTCAGCGTGTATGTGGGCCCCGAATGTTCTACAGAAATATAACAAAAAATATTTCAACCAAAAGTAGTAGTATTTCGTAATAATTGTTCAATATATTTTCATCTGTTCCATGAAAAAGACATGTACGATTTGGCAATGCCCGTTGTCTATTGCTATACAAATTTTATGTGCGTGTTCTATGGCAGCCGGCACAGTTATTCCACCAGATTACAACTCAAAACTAAACAGGTTTTCATTATATTACGCTCTGATAAATCAATGGTACTACAAAGGATGTAATTACCAACCCAAAAATATTAAATGCTTTCTGGTCCCTCCTTGTAGCATCATCAGTCGCCACTGCCAGCAGGCGATCGCAAGGTTTCTCCAGTCACTTCTGTTTTGGGGCCAAGTGGAGATAGGCTTCTGTTGAACATGGTGTTTGTGCCCCCAAGAGCTTTGGATGTAGGGGAGATATGATGTTCTCTGTCGGCCTGGCTCCTCTTGCCATGTGGTGTTGAAAGCATATAACTACTAGCTCTCCTTCTGGCATCCTTAGAATATTACCAAGAAAAGTAAGCTGTCGCAGTCTTACTCGGTTTATCGGAGGCTCCGTACCTGTAGCAGCAATGATTTTGGCATTTGGGACCCGATCATGCGCGTGACGTTCAGCATGATTCTGTAGCAAACATGTTGCAAAAGAATTGACCTTACTCTCCAAATTGTTTGTCCGCACCCAAGTTTCGCAGCCTTACAAAAATACTGTCACACATGTGTGTTGAAGAGGCGTACTTTCATTTCGATTGGTATACTTTGACTTCTCCATATGCGCTCCAACTTCAAAAATGCTGCCCAGGCAAGGTCTTTATTTCGTCTGTTAAGGTCTTTATAACTGGAAGCCATCAACAACCAAGATATTTGTGAAGTCGGAGACGGTTGATGCACTCGCCATAAACATTTAAGCAGTGGAAGTGGGTTGCAGTTGGTATCATGCACTCTGATACCTTTTGCACACTGATGATAAGGCCCATTTTTCAGCTGCAGGCTGCTGTTCTTGAATAACTTTGCTGAGCTCTAGGGATTGAGGGGAAAGACGCCAGTAGGGCGATATCGTGAGCGAAATCTGGTCGTTTAAGCACTTTGGCTGAACCTCTTGACTGACGTGATGGTGTTACCTTTAAGGGGCAGTCTATGGTATGTTAAAATAAATTGTTTAGTCAACAGAATAATTCAAAATTGTGATTTTGGACTGAAAATTGATTTGCTAATTTTCCCTGTAAATGTACTTGCTAACTTCATCATAGCTGTCATTAGTTAAAAATCAGTTGAACAATTGAACTACACAGTTGGGTCATAATTACAATCAATGTAGAAAAAAACAAGAAAATTTAAAGTATGATGGTCTTTTAAGACATTTCTTCCTCCAAATTATGTTAGTTTGAATAAAATCAGCTGACTAATGACAGGGAACATCAGGACCTTACGAAGATGTAACATAATTTAAATATTATGACTCTTTAAACTTTTTATATAATATAAATAGTCATCTTCAAGCCTAGTATAAGATACACTATTACTTAATTATCAAGAGTTCAGTAAATTATTACTTAACGTGTTGTAAAAGTTTGGCCAAAAATTAATGTACTGATTTCGCTACAATGAAACACATTATTTGTATTGGTATCTGCCTTACATGATAACTTACTCACTATTTTCACACACATCTAGCACATCTAGTGACAAGTACTGCTAATTTTTATCCTTCTTATGCATTGTATAAAACTATTGTTACTGTAACGACTATCCTCATCTTTCATTCTCACGACGGACGCGTCCAAAGAGCGGGGGTAGCCCCATAGTAGACATTTCGCCTCTCAGGGACTTGGACAAGTGAAGCTGGCCAAGCTCCCACCAACACGTTGGAGCTGTGGGCACTTCATCTGGCGCTGGAGACAGACTCCTTCCCCCTAGTCAAGTGAAGTCACGTCCTAGTCCCCAGTTCGACAACATGGTCGGGTCGTCCCCACAATAAACAGCAGGAGGACCGAGTCGCACCCTTTGCCTACAGACGGTCAAATCCTGGAGTGGTATCTCCGTCATCGGATTAAAACCTGACAGCCGTTCAATCAATCATATTTATTTATTTTCCATCAACAATATTTACATATAGAAATTGCACAATTATTATAGCAAAGAATTACTAATGCTAACAAGCATGACTATCTGTACATAAACTAATATTTGAATGGACGAGGACATGCCAAGCGCAGAGCGTGTAACGCAGTGCCCACCCCGCCCCCCCACACCCCCCCCCCCCCCCCCCCCCCCCCCCCCCCGGTTAGACAAAAAAAAAACAGTAATAGTACAAATTTATGTGTAGGAATGTAAACATGGACCTCACATACCCATAAATAACAATTATACTGGATCAATGACGAATGGAATAATGATGCAACTGAGAGCAAGACTAGTAAATAATATAAAGAAAATTAGACTATAATTAAATTTGCTTATTACACATGAGGTGTCTAAATATATATCGGTATGCAGGCAAAAATAACCAATATGTCTAGAGGGAATAACAAGACCAAACACATAAAAACACATCATAGACATGTGACAAAAAAGACATGAACAAAACGGGAAAGAAGAGGGAAGGGGAGGGTGACAGCAATGACTAAGAGAGAATGGGACGGCGATGTAATGCACGTAATAAATACACAAGGAAAAAATCATAAGCCTGGTACGAGTTTGGGGAAATTGTTTAAAATGTTTTTGTAAAGTATTAGAGTGAATGACAATTTTTGATGGATACATCTATACTGTTCCAGAGTAGTGGCACCTTGGGTTTTTATAGTATTCTCAGCTAACTATTGTTTGTAGGATTAATGTGAAAATCCGAAGCTTGCGAGTTTTGTATGTATGGATCTGGTCGTTCTTTTACAAAGTTGGATCAAGTAGCCTGGAGGAGTAGATGTGATGGGTATTTATCCATAAAAATACCCATTTGAAAAACTAAATATCAGAAAGTTTTAGCATGTTTCAAGGAGTGTGAATACTGGGTCTGTGTGATGCCATCCATACTTAGTGGTACATGGTGCGAATTGGCCCTTTTTTGTACAAGAATAGAGAATTGAGATGGGAATTGTTTTTGTCTGCCCACACAATTGCACCAGTAACTTAATTAGGGGAGAATAAAGGTGTTGTATAGGGTGTGAAGGGAAGTTAGGGGAAGATAAGGCCGGACTTTTGCGGATTATACCAATGTATTTATAACACATTTTAGAGATGTGGCTGTGGAGAATGCCAAGAAGGTTGTTGTCCAATAATACAGCCAAAATTTAGTGGTGTATTCTTCATTAATATAATTATTATCAATTTGTCTTTTAGTATAAATATCTTGGTCTTGTACTGTGTTTATTTTGAAGATCATAAAATTTGTTTTAGCAATGTTAGGGGACGTTGTTTAATTTGAACCGTTGGAGATATAAGTAGTTCATTATTGACCATGGTTTCGAGTGTTGCAGGGTCTTCGTGTGATAAGAGAATATTAGTGTCCATCCGCAATAAATATTAATGAGAAGGACTGAGCAAAGAGGAATGTGCATTAATGTAAGCAAGAAAAGAAGAGGACCCAATATGGAGCCTTGCGGTACCCCACAATGATATTGGAGACAGAGCGGTTTTGCCATTAATGTCTTTTTTTCTTTCTAGATAGGTCGTTAGATTCCACGATTAGTCAAGACCCTTATCCATAAGGCTTAATTTGTTTGACAAGGATAGTATGGTCTAAGGTGTCGAAAGCCTTGCTTACATCAAGAAAGATTCCAACAGAGTACAGCTTGTTCTCCCAATCCTCCGAAACTTTGGTGTAGAAGTTGTTAATAGCCATATCGGTGGCTTTTAGGGCGGAATCCAAATTGGTAGGACACCGAATATTATGCTTGGAATGAAATCAAAATTCTATTATACATAATCCTTTCAAGACCTTTGAATAGTGTGGGTATCGAAATAGCCTATAATTGTTAAAAACAAAAATGAGAATCCCAGCGTTGAAAATGGGAATGACTTAGCAAATTTTGAGTTGTGAAGGAACAACACCAGTTAATAAAGAACGGTTGAAAACATGGACAGAATTGAATTTATTTCAGGGAGTACAGCTTTATGGATACTTAGACTCTCTATTCCATCGTTCCGGTGGTTGCCTTGTTTTCAATTCATTGTACAAGTTTGTCAATTTCATCTGATGAACGTCTGCGAGATAAATATCACTACTGGCAATGTTTTATTGACTTGAGGGGAGGTGTAAATTTGGGGATCAGGAGTGGGTATTTTTCAGGCAAGAGAAGATCCAAATCGTAAAGAAATCATTGACGTGGGAGGCGATAGCAGCAGAGTCGGTTACCTTCTTACCATCTTTATCGAGAAAAAATCAGGATTTTATGATGTTTATTTCTCCCAAGGAGGTTGTTGAGAGTGCCCCACATTTTTTTTCATATTGTAGTTTTGAGATTCTTTTCAAGAGATGTATGATGTTTTGTGGAAGTCAACAATTAGGTTAAAGAATGATTTTCTATATTTAACATAAGCGATTCTATTATCATCTGTTGTTGTTTACAATGTTTTCTATATATTTCTCTTTAGTTTGACTTGATTGATAATACTCTTTTGTGATCCCTGGCTTATAGGAAGTATTTCGTTTGATAATCTTCTTATTAATTGGGCAGTGTATGTTCATCATAATCGGTGAATTTATCAATAAATTTATTGTAGCTGAGTCAGGGTCGTCATCTTGCTGTACACAACCCAGTTTTACGATGGAGAGTGCATTTTTAAGACCCTTTATTTTCTGGCTTTACCTTGTCTGCGTCAATAATATGCAGTTCAGTTTTTGTTTGAGAATGGGAGTATTTGAGGTAACGAAAAAATTGGGAAGGGATCGATAAGTCGGTAATGATGAACTCCATATTTGATCGTCGTAAGATGTCATTGGTTAAGATGTTGTCAAGTAATTGCATTTTTGCGTGTAGCCTATCAAATACATGGAAAAAAATTATGAGTAAATCAATTGATAAATTGGTTGACTTTAGGCCTACTATCAGCCTTTCAAAGTTCAAGATTGAAATCGCCCAGTATACCCTTGCCTTTTCTCTTTTTTATCGGATTAAAGTTTTTTAAGTGGCGACATAAATCATCAAAATGCACTATCAGGCTTGTAATAATACCTACAATGGGATTGGTGCGGATGAGTATTTTCCATAAACTATGGAGTCCACAATCGGTGCAATCTAATTTGAGATCATTTCTAAGACTAATGGATATTCTGAATTTATAAATAATGAAGCTCCTCCGCCTTTCCTGTCATACGTACGCAATTTTTCCGCGTTAATAACCAGCATGTCCGTACAAGATTTGCAATCGAACTGTCATTAAACCAAGACTCAGTAAATTCATAGATGTCAAAGCGATGGATTGAGCGTTAAAATAATCGGTAATAGAATTACCATTCTTATTTAGGCTACGACTGTTATGGTGTATTAAGGACAAACCGGATTGTTTCCAAGATGGAACTAATTAAAACTAGCCTTGTCCAAAATAAGAACAATCATAGGACAGCTTGTGATCGATATTACAGTCTGTCTCACTGGCCGAAGAGTGGGAATTTAAAGTGCAGTCAAACGGGAGGGTATTAAACACGAAGATCAGACACCAATTTAACGAATCAGAACATACTACAGAAGAGACAAAGCAAATACACACACAAAAAAAATTAACTAGTTGATAATTGCTTAACACTATGTACAAGGGAATAGCTGAAATGGGAACACAACAGCTGGCCTATTGGCCGGGGCCTAATACGATATAACTAATATGCTATATAGGATGAATACAAAACCGGCAAAACAACACCCTGACAGATGCCCTATCGGAGGAAGAACATCCGGAAGTCGGGGCCATCGAGATCCGGGGGTTCGTCGGTGGAGTGGCACCCAACCCCAAGATATGCAGAATATTTTCAACAGGCTGTAACATCCCCGGCCACGTGGACCTGTTCGCAAACGGCCTCAACGCCCAGCTCCCGACATACTGCCCTAGTTCCTCGAGTTCTTCTCAGTTCACCAGGACAAGCAACTTGCTCGCATGATTCTGGTGTGCCCGACTTGGCCTCGGCAACCGTGGTTTCCAAGACTCCTGTCGCTGCTGTACGCCAACCTGTTGACTCTTCCCTGAGAAGGACATGATCAATACTCCGGGGTCTCTCCGTCATGGAGACTCGGAAGCGATCAACCTGACTGCATGGCCAAATTTCATCCAGTCCTACGGAGCAGCAGGCCTTTCGCTCCAAGCTGACCGTCTGCAGGAGAGGCAAGGAACCTACAACAAGGAAGACTAATAATTCCAGACTGGTCAAGTCGCGAGGGAACTGGTGCAGGCTCACCAGGGGACCCTCTGCGAGCAACTCTAAGGAGGTGGCGGACTTCCGATGCAGGTGTTCGAAGATGGAGGCCAACCCATGCACAGTCGGAGTTGCCGCTCGGCAGTAGGAGCCATTCCTCTGGGGTTTGGCGGAGCATCACCGTGTGCCTAACTCGCCAGCGCTTCATGACCTCAATCAACGGAATGCTACATCGACGGCCGCCTTAACGCTCTCCTGGTACCAGCAATGGGACCTGCCACAGTCCTCCAGCATCTCAACAGTCCTCCTTATGAGCCTCTTCACCAGACGTCTCTAGCGGACACCAAGAAGACTCTCTCCTTGTCCCCGCAGCATCAGGCGGGAGAGTATCGGGCGGATTTCCATGCTCTGTCTATAGCAGAGAATCACGCACCTCACCTTCACAGGGAACGCCGCTCGTCTTACCCGATCAGGCTACCTGGCCGAGAATCAATCTCTCAGCTTCACTCCACAGCCGATCAGCCTCCCAGCTCCGACAAGCTTCATGTTGCAGCGAGAAGGACCCTGGTGTCCAGTTTGAGCCTTGAAGTTTTACCTCTGCAAGACTCAGCCCTATAGGGGCTCACGACCAGCCCTTAGCCATGGAAATTTATGGGGGTGCGGATTTTCAGAAGTGGACCTTTGCGCCAAACAATTTTTTAGGCTCGCTGCGCTCGCCGGTTTGACCCAAAATTTTCACCGTCTGCTCCCAATTCTGAGGACGGGGGGTGGGGGGGGGGTGGGGGAGGGTGGTTGATGGGACATGACTCATCGCAGCATTGATACACAGTATAGTAGACCACAGCCTGCGCAATGCAATGTATTACCGGTGCTTATTCATTAATATCCATGTATCTCACACCGTAAAACAACAGAATTTAATGCAAGCAGGCAAACTTTAACTTGACATAACGGACCTTCACATGACAAAGCGGACCTTTTCCTACATCATAAATCGACCCTTGTCATTTTTGTTGGGGGGATGCCCTGCTCACGACCAGCTTTTCCTCACAACTCAGAAGACGTTCGCCAGCCTCCAAGACGACATTAGCCGGATGGATCGTGCATCTAAGGAGAGCCTATAGCTAGTACGGAGGTTCGTCTGACGGGACGCACATAGGAGCTCACGACCGTAGATCTCAGGTGGCTGCTTGTGCCTCCTATCGGGAGCTTCTATACAAGAGTCATGGACGCTATGGGGTGGGCTTGTCCTACATTCCACACGTTTATCTCCGAGATGTCCTAGTACGCACCGGTTTCGACGGCAAGCTAGGATCCTATCATACCAGCCTTCTCGTCATCACCGCAAGCCTCCACCTCTCAGTCGCCACAGCTCCCAGTAGCACTTTACCCTTTGAAGTCGGTAAGTGCAACTCTTCTATTATTGGTTTGTTCCCTTCTCCCGGCTAGACCATATCACCATAGCCCCGCTTGCCTTATGGCTCGCGAGCACTCTGGTATCCTGGTTGACTCTACCAGGTCAATCTGTGGCATAAGTCAGGCTTGAATGGGAACGTATTAGGGATTATGTGATTCCCCCCTCCCCCCGGGGGAGAGTCATACCCATAAATCTCCTTATACTTACCATTCAAGCCTGACGCTCCCCTCCCCCCACCCCCACCCCCCGTCCGGGCCGGTTCGCCGCCCAGACGGGCTCACGTGGTAAGTCTGTGTTCGCTCTCCCGCCCATGGGTCAACCCGGTGGAAAGACCATACCAAAATGATCCAGTAGTCAGTGTTTCTAGATCGCACCCCGATGCGTGCGCAGTCAGGGGTCATCGAACTTTCCAGTGAGTAACTTCTTGGTGTCCTACGATCATCTGACATTAGGAAACACAAAGACAAGTCTTGGAATATGTAATTTGGAAAGACCTTTTATCAAAAATCGGATAGAATATTAAGCCACTATCACGATTTTTTGAAAATGTCAACAATCGCATCCCCCTATTTTCACAACTTCCATTTTATTGCACTGTTGTATTGGAATTGGTTGTAGTAAGACCCCTATAAGTGTCTACGCTGAACCGCCGTATTTGCGAAAATTACAATTTTATCAATGTTTACTATAAAAGTCGGATTCTTCGACTTTTTATTAGTAAACAAACGTCGTCAATGGCAAGTTTCAAGACCGCGTTAAACATGCTTTAGTTGTCTGTTTTTCACCAATGAGAGTAAATAGAAGGTGGTGATATGGCTTAACATTTAGCATTTAGAGACAAAGGGGGCATTTTTAATTTGAAAAAAAAATGACTGATAGTGGCTTTAATTAGACACGAGTCAGTGAACGCAATGGATTTAGCAAAATCAAAATAAATGCTGTGGAGGGTCCAATATGGGTTTCCGTACTTGGGAAAAAACTATGTAGCTTTATTTCTAATTAAAAAGAGACATCATTATATTTTTAGGTCAGTCAAAACAGTTTTTTACACATGTTTTTTTTGATGAATTTTTTGTGCTTATTTAAACTTTTTGTAAATCATTGGTTCAAATATACGTTATGTTGGAGAAAATGACCTTAAATGCTCTGGAAAGCTTTTATTTCCTTTGTTTTTTACTACATAATTTTTGTATTATGACTAAAATGTAGCCCATATTGCTTAAAACTGATTTGCATCTAAAACTACGTCTTGCGATTTAAGCAATACAGTGAAATACAGAAAATCAATTTTCGGGCCACATCACTATGTGATGTTCATCAATGATACAGCAATCATTGTAACATATCCTGGATTGTCCCTCTTTAAAGGTTAACACTTAATGGTAATTTCTACGTAAAAGTAAAAGCATAAAGTAAAAAATTCACCAAGTAAAGAGGGAGAGGAGGATGGTATATACGGGAAGATGGATGAGGTAGGGGGGAGAAGAAATTGGGGGGTAGGTAAGGGAGGGAGAGGACAACGAGAGAATCAGAGCGGGGAGTGAATTAGTTACGAGGAGGGGGAGGGTTTGGATAGAAGAAGGGGGATGTAAGGGAAGGACAAGGGATGAGAGAATCGTGAAGGGGGGGAAAGAGATAAGAGATGGAAAGAATGAGAAAACTTGCGGGGAGGATGGCAAGGGAGCTGAGAAGGAAAGTAAGATTATGAACGCGGTGGTGTGTAGTCGGAGGTGAAGGTGAGTAAAATAAGCCTTTATTTGCCAACATCACTTTTTTCATTTTTTTGTTTGAGCTTTTGGGCTTACTTTAACTTTATGTGCATCATAAGTTCACTAAACAATATTTTGCGAAAAATGACTCTTAAATGCCTCCTGGAATGCCTTTTATTTCTTTATTTTAATTATCTTTACTTGTTTAATTTAAGATGTATATATAGTCCAAATTACTTAACAGTGTAATTTGTCTGATAAAAGCTGGTTTGAAGATCTCAAATACATCAAAATCTCAAAAATCATATTTTATTGGCCAAAAATCACTTTTTTTGGCCCAAAAAGGGCCAAAAAATAAATTTTGTATTTTGGCAACAACTCTTATGATAAACTATACATATGAGCAAACCTGACATGGTTTGCCAGCTTTAACAAAAAAATCCCACATAAATTTTTTTCTGAACACATTTATGATACTTGGCTGGCTGTCTTATTGCTGTTTAGAGAACGCCTTGGCTTTTAACCAACCTGTCTGGGATATCCATAGGGCCGGAAACCGAGAACATGACCTTCCTATTGATCGAGTCAAAGGCTTTCTTAAATCGATGAAAGGTGATGGTGAGTGGGATTTTTGAATAACTCTGAAAGCCTCGCATGAGTCTTCTTAGGATGTGACCTGTTTGTGCACAGCTTCTACCTGTGCGAAAACCAGCTTGGTTGGATCTCAGTATAGGATCAACATGGTCTCGTAATTCTGTTACAGGATTTTGTTTGTAACTTTTGGCTGCCACTGACTCAAGGTAAATTCCTCTGTCATTATTCATCAGCCTGAGGTCTCCTTTCTTAGGCAAAGGAGCAATGATGTTAGTGATCCACCTTTTCGGGGGTGTAAGAGTGGTGCAACTTCAACGCAACACTTGTGGATGACTTGACAGACTTGTATGACTGTGACACAAACCGACATCATTCTATTTTCATTTCCTGGGACCGTTTAATTCTTAAAATAATAGGAACCAGGGGACTTTGTACTGGCTACATAAAGACAACCACCCAACCCTGTGCATGACTGTGATAGTCTGCCAATCATTTGGCTACTGCCACATACAGGGTGTCTCAGCAAGAACGTACCCTCCGAAACGGCCCATTTTTTACTTACTTAAACAATTCCTATCCTCGTTTTAGTCTTATGTTATTACAATTGTACTTTTCTATGGAACTATTAGCAGGGACTGTAGTGTAAGAGTGTGCGCTTTGTTCCGGCATAACATTGTGATTTTCGCACACAAGTACTTTAAGACATTGATAATCCATAAAATTGATGGAAGCAACTTTCCAACCCCCCCCCCCTTAATGGCCCCCAGATTGGGTTGCAGGTTTATACCAGGGTCCAAACATTTAAACAGTTCGAAGTGTGAAAAAGCTACATGGTGTTTCCCTGGTCACAAGGATTCCAAAAAGTATAGTTTACCATATCTATGGCTTATATTTCCGGAGTTATGGGGTAAAAACTGTAAAAATGGTGAAAAACAGTATTTTGGTTTGTCACCTGGGTCCAAAAGTTTAAAGTGCTTTGATTCCGTTAATATGTTGTGCAAATGTTTTCCCTAGCTTAAGATTGAAATAAGGAATAATTTGCCTTATCTGTTTGCTTAGTTTTCACGTGATCCAACAAATGATGTCACAGGTCACTATAATCCAATAGCTGCCATAGCTGTTGGATTTATTCGCCATTTGGTTAATAACACGACACGTAAGATAGTCAAAACTATTCCTATATTTCATTCTATGAGCCAACCCACAATTTGAAGCCATTTTTACCAAAATTGGAGCCAACTTTTAATTTTTGACCCTGTACACACAAAATTGACTTTTTTACCATTTTTTCGTTTTTACCCCATAATTCCTAAACTATAAGTCACAGTTAGTATAAACTATACATTATTTGAAGCCTTGTAACTCAACATACATCTTGTTGTACTTTTCATACAAGCGGAACATTTAAAAATTTTACCCCTGTGTACCTTGAAATCCAAGCTGGGGGCCATGAAAGGGGATGTGGCATGCCTTTCCATCAATTTTTTTTGATTATCAATTTATAGTACTTGTGGACCAAAATTCACAATTTTATCCGGCTTTGCACACTCACTAAGATCTGTTAACTATGTCCCCCACTATATGGTGAAAACAAGAAAGAAACGGTGAAAAAATAACCAAACATAACTATTTTCCTAACATGATGCCAACCAACTTTGTCCACGGCTAGCAATACCAGAGAGCAGGTACATTGTATTTCTTTATGAATTTGAGCACACGTAGTCCTCAGATTTAATTAAATGTGTTCATAAATGTAATGCCGAAAATTCCTGAACACATGCTGATTGGTTCTTCAGCATGAAATGACCTAAATGCCCTCACCCGTCTCCCGTCATAATGCATATGAAATTGGTTAAAGCACATTTTTAATTCAATAATTGTATTGGCGCGTTGGCTCCTAAATGGCATATTCTACTGCCCTGACTCTTGGGTTAAAGGACCATCGTTCATCGTGGAAGGGTAAACGTTTTTCTCAATGTAGGTTCCTAGTAGATGGGAATTAGGGAGCAGAGAAAAATTGGAGGCATGGCAGGCGAAAAAGGTGCAAGGAGAGAAGATATGGTCGTCAAAGCACAGGACAATCAACCGCAAATAATGCGTCAGTGCGTAGAGAACTTTAACACTAAACTCTAAAAACCAGCAATGGACCTTTGAATTTTAGCGTAGTATTTGGCAGGAGGGTCTTAAACATTTTTTTATGTCGGAGATATTTGCATCCATGTTTCCTCTGCTAATGCTAGCCGTGAACAAAATAGGTTTTTGATCATTTTTAGGGAAATAGTCACTGTTTGGTTATTTTATTTCACCATTTTCTTTCTTGTTTTCACCATATTTTTCATAAAAGTAAATATTTTCATATATAAAACTAAAACGAGGATAAGGATTGATTAAGTAAGCCAAAATGGCCGTTTCTGGAGGGTACGTTCTTTCTGTAGACACCATATGCCTAGGGTAACTTGCAATGTGCTAGGGTAACTTGCATGTTGTGGTTTTATCCACTCCGCTTTCAATACCATCTTCGATTGAAAAAGTTCTCATGCAACTTTTAAACCCTGTTACCAAGCTAGCAATGTTTTAGGTTTTTTGCCCACTCCGATTTTATACCATCTTCGATTGAAAAAGTGCTCTAAAAGTTTAAAACCCTTTACCCTGGGCAATTTCTGGGCCTCGCACACCCAAGGACATGCGGTCATCGATTAGCTTCCCGTGACCTCCTGCCAGCATACTGTGTGGGCAGACCAGCCGATATCGGTTTTACAATTTCCACTGAAAAAGCCTAGAGGCTAGACATTGTGTCTAGAAATCAAGGGCAGTGTCCGGTCAGAATTGACCTATAGCTGGCCTAGCTTTGGCAAACGTTCAGCTTTCACTGCGCTAAACGATGAAATCACTGAATCGAAATCTGGGTCAGAAGTGACCCAAAGTCCAGGCAAAGTTAAGAACCACCATACAATGACCTATGTACTCGTGCTTTGTGGGCTAAAAGGGTTGTAAAGTCAGTAAATTCCAAGCCATGGCCTATTCTTATTCTAACCTATTAAAATGGACAATTTAACATTTTCTCCTGATTTTCAAAATGGTAACAATTGAGCAATTACGATCTTTAACACCAGATTTTAAGGATAACGAAATCTCTTCATTTGGTTTTCATTAGGTAAACGCAAACGATACCGTAATAGCGAAAAGATAGCACACTGTGGGAATGCCCCCGATAGGTTAATTTTTTTCCAATAAAAGTTGTGGACCTAAGTTAGTGTGGTGGACTACATCACGAATAAGAATCAAGCTGTGTTGTGGTGTAGTCTGAACTGGCACTCCTTTGTATAAACAAAACCCATAGTACTCGAAGGGGCACCATTTGATTCAGACTCATGATCACAAATGTTTGCGTCTATGAGTACATAATCAGGAAATTCAGGAAAGTGAGCCAAGGTTGCTCAATGAAGGTATCCGTTCCTCTAAGCCAACGCGTTGTTTTTTTCACTTTTCACATTTTTTTTTTTTGGTTAGCTAAGCAACGTGTGATTTTTTTTACAGCAACGCGTCTAAGACCAATGCGTTATGATCATTTTAGCTTGGTGACCCTTTTCCTGGCCATATGCGTCAGGCATAGTTTCGGTTTAATTTTACTCTTTATTTTACTAGCTTCTGGTAAGTAGTACATCACCGTATTTATATGAACGCATTATGACCGACATACTTGACAGTAATAACCGCAAAGATTGGCTGGTATTTAAAAGGTCCTATGTTCGGATCATGCAATTTCACTTTCCTTTTGTAACCAATGCATTGACACTATGTTTTCATTTTAGTATATAAAAAGGTTATGTTAAAAATTCTGAAAAATTCCTGAAATAGAAATCCAAGCATATGGTAATAACCGCTATTTTACATTTTAAATGTTGAAGAGAAAAAAAGATAAGCTGCAAAATCACTGCTAAAGAGTTAAAATATTGAAACAGGAAAAAGACCTTTTACCAACTTTGTTTTTGCAGAATAATAACAGTCAAATTATAACAGTTCTATAATTGTTTCAACGTTTAACTTTCTTATTTGAATATTAGAGAAGCAGTCCAGCTGGTACCCGCCTTATTGTTACTCATTAAAGGGACAGAAAGGCATGAAAAAAAATGACATATGAAAAGGACCTTTACGGAAATCATTTCCACCGTCCACGAGTTTGAAACAATTTGATGTTTACATTCTGTAAAAACAGGAAGCAGTTCCAGGGGGAGAGTGCAGTTTGTGACAATTTGGAACAAGGATGCTGGACATTCTGCCAGGCATTATCAAACTTGAAAAGAATGTGTATCAGCTCAAAGACCATGTTATTTCTATGTGCTAATCCCGGCTAATCCATCTTTCACTTGCCAGATCAATATCTTACTACAAGCCTAAAGTACAATGCCTGAATCCTGGTCTGAATG
Source organism: Ophioderma brevispina (assembly GCA_023653785.1). NCBI lineage: Eukaryota > Metazoa > Echinodermata > Ophiuroidea > Amphilepidida > Ophiodermatidae > Ophioderma > Ophioderma brevispina. The sequence continues at coordinate 116,547 of JAMKCH010014015.1, read as the reverse complement.
ATTTTGAATTGTGTCGCAAAACATGCTAGATACACTGTAAATTCTGTGAGGGATGTGAACACTTTGCCCTCCTGTTCCAGAAATTGCCACAAACTTGCACCTCCCCATGGAACTCTTCCTGTTTTTACTGTTTTTCAGAATGCGAACATCCAAATTGTTTTCAAACTCGTGGAAGTGATTTCAGTAAGGGTCCTTTTCATTATGTCAATTTTTTTAATGCCATTGTGTCCCTTTAACAATTTGGGCATTATGGTAATATTACCGGGTAGAAGAAATTCCTAGGATAAAAATTGAAATGTAAGAAGTATTCCCAACAAAGAAAAACTTGCCGACTATAACAATAACGCTGTTCACATTCAAAGTATAAGGGAAGTATTTTCGGCAAACAGCCTAATTCATGAGAACAGTTAATTTCCTACAACCAGAGAAAAAATGCAAAGCTATGAATGAACTTTATGTAGTAGTAAAATTGGATATTGACATGAATTTGGGGCTTTGTTTTTTAGGTTTGGGATTATTTAATAGGGGGTTCTGGTAGATTTGACCAGTTAAATATGAAGGTTCCAGTATTATTACCTATTATTCACTACAATTTTATAAATATAGCTTTGTTTGTATACTTCCTGTAACAATAAAGGTTTATTTTACTCTATTTGCTTCAATTTGAACATTTTTAATAATGAACTTTACAGCCCTGGGTAACAATAGAATTTAATATTTTGGTGAAAAATGTAGTCTCGGCCCGGACTGTTTTTTAGTGAAACATTACACTCGGATATTTCTTTTTTCAGATTAAAGGAAAGTGTCTTCTTTAGCAGTTGCTTAAGAGTAAAAAACTCTATAATGCTATATGACGTGAAACAGACACTTCAAAAAAATCTGAGTTTTATTTTGTAACACACTTAAGCAAGGAAAGATATAGGTAAATCCAATGATTCTATTTCTGGATGATTTCCTAAATTTCAACAAAAAATAATAACAAAAAAATAAGTTATGTATCTGGGGAGCCGCAATGCAAATAAAGCAATTTATTCCAAACTGGAACGTGTGAAATATAATTTGAATTTACGCCATTGCTTGCGGAAGTCGGTTCGTTGTATTTTAATGGAAGTACTCAGCGTAATGCATTTGCCAGCTTTTAATGTTTTTCACTGGACATTCTTTCGCATATTGGTTTAGTTTTACTATTGCAGCTGCGTTTTGCAGGGAGTTAAATTGAATTTTATCTGCATCAATCTTGATTAGAGAGTACAAATAGCAACAGACGGTGAATGTGTTTTTAAGGTAATTGACTTTGTCGATCTAAATAATGTGAGAAGAAAGGGAATGTGGGAGATGTTATGTTGCACGAATGATAATATACTTTTTCATAGAAAGTAGAAAGAACACTAAAACACTTTCTTCAAGTACATACAACAACCCTGTTATGTTGTTTATTTGTTGTTTGTTGTATTTTCTTTTGAATGAAAAAGGATTTGGTAAAAACACCCATTTTTTTCAATTACCGAAATGTGTAAAAACACACAAGCACAAGTTGATTGTTCTTTAAACAAAATCAACCCTCGGCAAATGTTAATTATCTGCAGTCTGTTAAATGTACATTTCGTGATCCAAGCACCTCCATTTTGGTTGTTGGTTCACTAGATATCCCCAAGAAAAGGTTATTTCCAAAAAATTCAGTTAATTTTGATGGTGTGTTTTGATGTTATGCGCATATGTTTGTATCACGCTGCCCCCATAGGCCACTGTGTTGTCATTTCTGTCCTTTTACGGACAGAAAATACAAAATTATGAATTTCTTCAAGAGCAGATCGAATTTTGCATGTAAGATTAGGCGCACATGCTATACTTAGGCTAGCACTTTTCATGCTATAAAATCTCAACTTCTTTTAGGTAAGTCGGGGGTACGAGGCTGTGGATCACAAAATGCCCCTTTAATAAGTTGCGATAGGGTGGTTTCAAATGTATCTTTGATTATCTACTTTAACCCCATGTGCACTATCTGCCTATTTATCGGCATCTAAGCAATATTGGGATTGGTTACTTGGAAGATAATATCATGTAATGAACAAATCAGATATACTCTAAGAATGTTGGTATGATTTACCCATATCGCTAACGTCCCTAACGATTTTGAAAAAAAAAACACGGAGTGGACCCTGCCTTGGATAAGGGGGATATTGCCCCTAGATCTAACAAGAAAAATAACGCTACCTCCTTTTTGCGGTGATCGTCAGATTTTCCTCTAGGGACGTTATATGGGAGCACTTTCTTCAATTCTTGATTGGTTATTTAGATGGTTTTCTCATATGGTGTCCTGTTAATGACCCAATCAAACTGATTGTACCATAGGTGGTAGTGCTCAGGGAGTTAAGAAAATTAAGGTAGCACCGATATAAAACCACGTTTCCTACATAAGACAGGACTTCAAATTATACTCCCAAAAATGTCCAGCTTTATCCTTATCTTAAAGAGACACTGGCACATTTGAAAAATAGTGCGCCCTCTAGATATTTCAAAATTGATATTTTTCCATGGTTATAAAGCGTTTACATACATTAGCCCTCACCTGAAATTATTAAACCCAAATCAGCGCGCCTATGGGTAAACAGAACGATTTTATAATTAATATCGCCGGCGACATTAATTCAGTAGACGACGCGGAAATGGCGTGGTTACACAAGAAAAAAACATACGCTCAGTTGATTCTCACGGCAAGCACCTCGTTTGACCGGTCTGTGACCTTTGTGATTTTAATATCAATGAGTACGGGTCTATGATATTCATGTAATAGACACATTTGTTGATTAAGATTACGGCAAAGTTAAAAATTAGCCTACAAATTACCTGCATGTCTTTAGCCCCCTATAAATGTTCCTATCTGCTTTCGGGTATGTTATTTTTATGTGTAAAATATATCTCTATTCTTCCAATGGCCTAGACTATCTTTTGCGAGCAAACTGAACAAATTTCATATTTTCTGAAAATTTGCCAGTGCCGCTTTTAACTAAGGCTGCAATCGGTCTTATCACACGGAGCGTATTTTAGGGCACCTATAATTATTACAAATATATTGATTTTTGGTAGATTTCTTTTATTTAGTAATGATTTATTGTGCCTTTAAGTTTTGTTTTACTTAAACTTAATGTTATTCATCTTGGCTGATTTAGTGCAACACGATAAGCATTTTATCTCAAGAACAACGTTAGAGTACAAAATGTGTCAACAATGCGTCAATTTTTGGTGGGCACAAAAAAAATAGCATTTGACTACAGGTACGTCATATTTGTGTATCGTCAAGATTTGTTCTATTTATGTAACATAGTTGCAGCATAATCATGGCACGACAGTCTTAGTCAGTTTTAATTTTTTTTCCTTCGTCTGAAAAAAAATCCCCCCCTCGATGGGGAGAGGTTTGTGCATATTGTTAGTTTGCCCGATAGGTATGTCTGTGTGCGTAGGTATTACGCGAGGTTGGTATTAAAATTAGGCATCTTTTGAGTGCAGGGCAAGTCACAAGAATGAATTGGTTTTTGGTGCATACCTTCTTATATATCACTACATTTATAGAAAGTAAAGGACATGAAATTCAAAAAGAATGACGGAATATTTACCATGAAGAAAATCCATCCAAAACGTTTGCTATATGGCTATGTTTTTCTTTACATTTATTTTATTAAAGTATCAGTATTAAAAGATAGTTTGAAGTACTTACAGATTTCTTAGCATAAATCATACCCAAAATCACCTAAAATACACAACTCTAAAGTTTGAGATGAATCGGATTTTTCGTTTTTGATGTGGTAAACATTTATGTACAGTATAACAGTGTCAAGGGATACATGTATAGCAAAAAAATTCCGGATCCGGAAATTTATAACAAAGTTGTGATTTTCTATATGAAAGACTTAAATTTGAGCTTAGCTATTTCACACAGTGATTAGTATATATATATGAACAAGCATTATGTATATGTAATAAAGCACCATTTGTTTGAAATTGAGGGCGCCCTCCTCGGAAAATCTCGGAGTCAGCTTTCAAGTCAACAAAGCGCAAGCTGGTGAAAAGAATAGGAATTACGAAACAATGTTAAATAGTGCAAGGGAAAATATACACACGATTTGAATGATTTTAACATTATTACTTCTAGGAGCCCGATTCCCTAGCCCGATTAATATGAATTTGAGGTCAACTTATTGTCAGCTTTAAATAATGACAAAAACAAATTGTGTAACATGCTGTCATTTGATAATTATCGTGTTTTCGGGGATTACAAATCATTAGGGTGATCCAAAGGTGCCTTAATCTTTTGTAAGGAAAATCTGATTTCAAAAATATTGAACTTTTTTAAACAAAACATTTTGGTTGGAAACTTTTAATTTTTTTTTAGTACACAACCTCACTAAGAATGTCAATGTATTGTAAATACTAACCGTTTATCCATTTTCACATAACACTTATATACTGACATTTTAAATAAATAAAACTATGGAATAATTTCTACCGCAGTTTTGTACTTTTAAAATCCACAAAAAATGCACACTATAGAATTGCAACCGATGCACAGACACATACCTACTTGTACAGAAAAAATCCAACATCTGATAACACAACAACAAAAATGATCGGGGGCAGTGATATATAACCCATTTCGTTTACTCGCATTATGCTTATCGATAGTCAAACTGCCTTAAAGGCTTGTCTGTGACACTTGCTAAAATGGAAGCAAATTTAAAAGTTGGAAATAATTTGTTCTTAAGATTCTCCGAATCTTTATCGAGGGAAATAGGTTTCTTAAAGCTTTTCATGGTTCTGCTTTGGAGAGGTAACTTTGAGAACCATTGAATTTTCAAAAATCATTATTTCAACAATTCCTACTAATCTGGTATGGTGGTATTAATTGAAACTTCATAAAACACATAATGGTCTATTATGTCACACACCGTGCAAAATTTGTGCTATATTATTCTAGTTACTGTATGAACAATACGCAGTCAGCATGCCGCGATTTGGAAAGTCGTCGCTTTTTCTAACCCTGATAAATTGGCTACAGTTTCAATCGACCAACGTGACAAAAAGTTTTCGTCCAGAAATTGATAAATTTTAACCTGGCAGATGACTAAAAATTATACTGTTTATTATCTTCAATTGATTGTTTGGACAACTTATAGAGTAAAGATAATAAATGGAATTAATATACTGATAAACTGTGAATTTTTAACCAGCAATGGTACACAAAATTTAAAAAAATACCGCCTGATTTAAATTGGATTTTTTTAAAACGTGGGGCCGACCGACCCTTAAGACATTAACCTAAAGTAATAGTGTACAATTTATTGACATTAATCTTTAGGTCAACTCATAAAATACAGCTTTGGACGTTCAAGCGAATGGAAATAAAACAATCCTTATCATTTGAATGTTGGTCGCGTATGGCAATATCGCTTTTTTGCCGACATAGTATTACTGTCATTTCCACGCTTGTTTCGCATGATGTCTCTTTTGATGTTCACTCACATGTCAAGAAATGTCCTGGGCACGTAAATCACGAAGGATATTAGCATACAAAAGTGGTGCACGGAATTAAATGCTACATTTTTGCGCCGTTGATTTCATCATGAGGCACCTCCACGGTCTCAAGATAAATTTTACCTGAAAATACGTCAAAGGCAAGCACAGTTTTCTGGTCAGAAAATAAGCTGGTCCCCTGCCATTTTGATATGAATGAAAGCTTGAACATGGTTTGCCCAAAAATGGCCTTAATTCTTTGGCCAGAGTCTTTGCCCGGTCAACTGAATGGTTTAACGGATTGGTACTTTTAAAAGTTCGAACAAAAACAAACTTTATTACATCTATCAATCACTGAAAAGGGGAAATAGTCAAATTTGGTTGAAAATCTTCGTAATACCAGAATCGACTCGCCTCGCTATCTTTATTCGCAACGGCTTATATTGGAAGATTTTGAGTAAGAAACTATGTGTATAGGTCTTACATTCGTCTCTCCGAGGTTGACTACTACGATCGCGATTGTATCGGGTTAGAAATCGACGAAGTTTGTACTGAACCTGTAACGCTGCAGACTGACTGTACGCAACTCATTCGTCCATCCTTTGGGATGGGCGAGTGTTTGGTAGTTTGTTCCTTCAAAATAACTTTTAAAAACACATTCACATGCGTTTTAACATGAAAAACTTTAATAATTTTGGTAAAAGAGCCCCCTTCGTAACAGCTTTTTGATATCAAGAACCTATAGATCATTATGTTAAACCAAAATCTAACATTGGATGTGCTAAATCAATATCTTTAAAATTAAGATCGATTACAATTTCTCAAAGTAAACAAATCATCTTGCTCGTATAAGTCAACGTAAAGAACTTTTTCGAGCCTGTTTTTATATTTGCAATGCCTCTCAATGTATTAAATCACACAAGATGAGTACGGCGTCCGTCGGTCTTTACGTATAAGATATATTTCAGTATTTTCTGTCGTGCGCGGCCAAACAAAATAATCAAACCTCTTTTCAATAGGTGATTACGATATCAAGCACGTCAAAACATATTTTTTACCCGTTTGTCCAATAACCTTCGAACGTTCTAAACCGATCAAATTGAGAGAAATTCCAAGTCCTCAGAAAACTTCATCCTGTAACTTTAACCCAAACATGTAAATGAATCAACCTAATAAAATTGGTGCATTTAGAACTGGCGCGAAAACACTTTCTTTCATTAATTTCAAATTCGTTTATTGATTATCAAATAACGAATTACAACTATGTCTACTATTTTGTTCTAAACACCCATAGTAGCATGACCGGTGTTCATCTTCATAACGATATGGTCTACCGTCCAGTCAATACTGGTCCCTAATTAAAAAGACTCCATTAAGCAATATCTGATCAAATTATAATCAGATGAATTGTTGAGGAGAACGAAATCTCTATTCTGCAGGTTACTTTGGTCATTGTAGCAGAGCAAATGAAAAGAGCGTCCATCAGCACGTAGTTGGTAACCAAAGACTAGGGTATTAAGAAAGCTTATCATACTAAATCATGTCCGTCATTTTTTATATCATTATTTATTGGATAATTTAGGTTATGAAAGGGTTACTGTTTGACATTTAAGCGTGCTTAGATAAACTATACGCCTTGTGTTGTGGAAAGAGATATTATTGACCGGTTGCGGATGAACTTGAAATTGCGATTCAAATCCTTGACATTAACAAATATTAGCGTAGAAAATTATCTTTACTTTATTGAAAATTATGATACCATCTCTACAAGAATATTTTCTAAAGGCAGCAAGAATGGCATTTACATTTAGGTCTTTCAAATGTTGAAAATGGGGTTTTACTTTTACATTTTAGAAGAAACTCGCTCTTTTCTAAATTCATTTGACTTTATATATAATAACATGTAATTGTGTGCGTGTGTGTGTCTGTGTGTGTGGTGCGTGCGTGCATGAACCTCTTCGTAACAATCGTTACACTTATGCTTGGAAAAATGTTTTATTCAATTTTTTATCATTCTCTTAAAAGAGTTTGTCTCGACCTCCCTCGCGCATAATTTTCCAAATTATATTTAACGCGTAGCTCACGCGGCGGCGGCGATTTGCACTTTTTCGTGATTTTTAAAGGCAATAGCTAAACCAACCCCCCGTCACCTAACCAGTCTCCACAGAGGAGGTCACATTCCTTGTACTGTGTGTTTCATAGAAAGGCCTGTGATTACACTAGCATGGTGGACGAGCTCGTGAAGTTTTTGTTTTTGTGGAGTTTGAGTGACTTAATCGATATTTGTCTAGATTGATCTAGTGACAACACTTTTTGTGGGACTCCAGATATAGCTGGTAGACCAATTAGCAAATCCGTTGTGCGTGTGTATGTGGTGTGTGTATGTGTGTGTGTGAAGTAACTGTGTCAAAAAAGTGTTAAGTTGTTTTTTTTTAATTGACTCAATTGAAAAGTTTAACTTCAATTGGAACCAAACTTCTGTATAGGTGCACCATGGGATCCCTCCTATGTTGATGAGGTCAAAAAGGTCATGTGAAAGGTCAAAGGTCATGTGAGGGCAAGTTGAAAAAGGGCTAAAATGTAAAATTGATCTAAATTGAAAACTTGAGTTCAATTGGAACCAAACACTTTGTTCATAGGTGCACCATACGATCCCTCATATGTTGATGAAGATCAAAGGTCACGTGCCAGGGCAAAGCTCATGGGGCGGCCCACAGCTTATTATTGTTTGATTATAGCGAGCGCGAAAGCAGAGAACCGCGAAATTCTAGTTCTTCCTGCACATCGAAGCCACGTTATCTTCTTGCCGAACCATTGCGAGCAAAAATGCGGGATGACCACTGGGTGGAATACCAATGGAAATTGCGCAGTTCAAGGAGTTCACGTAGCTGAAAAAAACTTTTTTTTACAATTTTTAATAGCAGGTTGCCCGAATTCATAGGGCATGAAAGGACATGGAAACAGACAGAGAAAAAAAATGTGTCATTGTGTGAAGTATGCTGTGTATACTTCTTAAAACACCACGGCGCAATTTAAAAAAAAAATATCGCATAAGGTAAGACCTTATTTATTTTGTACAAAAAAAAAGCACAGATGATAGTTTTTTAGCCAAAAGAAGCTGAGAAAAGCCTTTTAGGAATGCGTAATCAATATTTGTTTATATTTTGAACCAAAAGCTGAATCGCACACTTCATTAAAACAATGCAAAAATGTAATTTATAGACAATAAGAAATTTCTAAACCGTTACTCTGAGTTTCACCGCATACCCTCACTTTCGATCACTGGTAAACGGTTATCAGACGGAGTGTTTCGGGTCGTTTGTCCTCAACAAAAAGACATGTATGTATATACATGGATTATGTCACGACTAAGGCAGTGCCAAGAACTGGTCTGTACTGTACCACAAGAGTGATCAAAACCACTACAAGTAGTAGGGGCGTAATATACCATAAAATATTGTTTTACAGGTGACTATCTTTGGAATTAAAAATACTCAATCCCATTACAGTGAGAGCGTATAAAAAACAAATTTCCAAAGTATAGACCTTGAAAGGACAACCGTTTCTATGAGATTCATGGTATACCCTCGCTTCGATCCACGGGTATCCGGTCTTCCGACGGGTGGATGTTTCTGGTCGTGTTAATGCGGTTCCATGTAGATATGGTGAGTTTAGGTTATACACCACTAATCCCCTATACTGAGCACGGTCTTTCCACATTTAAAACCCTCACAAAGAAAATACAACAATACCACCCTAAAGCAGGCTTAAAATCACAAAATTGTCCCAAATTTTGCAAAACATATTTTCAAAACCAAATTCACAGTAGAAGTATATATAAAGCCCAAACGAGATGCTCTAAAGCGGTACGCCCTACTAGTGGGCAAATTGATTTGTTGAAGCGCGAGTAAAGCCTCAAATTACTCAGCCAATGCCATTTTAACTTGGAGAAAAAGAAAAAAACATAGTGTTTCAAAATATCAAGCATTGAAATTCAACACTTGCTAAAATAATATAACAATGTGCATTATAGACAGTAAAGCAGTTTTTCAGATATAGGCAAGGAAGGTCAACCCAAGAGTTTTTATCATTAGGTTAGTGGCGTATCACCTAATCGTTGCTCAGACCAATACACAATACGATTTCTTGGTATAAAGGCAAAAATGCTTGTAACAGATCCACTATCGAACCTTTTAACCCTCATAATCATTCATAGCTGAGTAACTATCATTTTGAATGCTAAAATTTAATGCCAATGTACACAAATAAACTCGTTTCCTGCGCCCTGAAATCCATTTTTCCCAAGATATGAACAAAAAAAAACCGCCGTCGTCTGTAATGGTTTTACCATCAATATCTAGCACAGTATCGAATAGGGCTTTCCCAATATGGATTCTTGATTCTACCATCAAATCGCAAGTTTGTTTCAACGTTATTGATGAGGCGTTATGTGCAACCGCCAGGCTCTCATATCGAGTAGAGAACACATAGGCAAATAAATTCGGAAGCAGGCACTTTTTAAAATGACCGTTGAAAGAGCTATGTTTGATTTCACTGTGCGTCAGAATAAAGTCCTCTTCCACATTTGATAATTGTATCACAATTATTTTGAAGCTTCACCAGATCAAATTTGAAGTGACCTCGTGGCCCTCATTATGCTATAAGAATTTTGGAATTCATCATGAAATACAAAATTGTTCTGATGTTTCAGTGCAGATTGCGGTTTTCCCAAAGTGCATTGAAATTAATGTTTTCTTACTTTCTATTTTTGGTCTAGTTTAATTTGTTAATAGGCCTGCATTGAGGCCGTGCAATGTAGTTTCATAATTTAATTGAAAAAAAAAAATATCATCATTAAGCTTAAAAAGGAATTAATGGATGAAACCCTTCATACAATCACAACAAGAAGCAATCAGGAGTAGTTTAGAGAATCTTTTCTAATAGTCGAATCAAATCAAATCAATTATTCACCAAAATACAAAGATTACAAGAAATAAAATGTGAATTTATGTCAAGTAGAACGAACGATGTGAAAATAAATTAATGGAACATTGGAGAAGAAATCGAATGCTATGACCTCCACTGGACAACTACTATCTAACTAACGGCCGCAGCCGGATGCGTTTCACTCATGTAGCCCAATGCCCTGTTGTCAATTCGGTTGGGGATGATGGTCAGTGGATCCTGCTGGATGTCCTCAGCAATCACATCAATGTAGTTAAAGGGGCGACGACCCATGTTTTTGGCCATGGAACTTCCAACTGTGACGTCTGAGACTACTTGGTCAAAGATCGCACGAATGAACAGTGGACGCGGCAAATCGTGCACGGCGTTGGGCAACAGAAGATGTAATTGGAGGGATATCTCCATCTATCTGTGCTTTTGTCTTGTTGCTCAGCGCCAGGATATGTTTTTGTACTCGCATGGAAGCTTGTTGTCGTGCCACCAGTGCTATCCTGTAGCTCTTTCTTCATGGTCCAGGTCCTCAGATCCATAATAACAGGATACTCCTCTACACAGGCCTAAAAGAAATTTCAGCTTGGTTGAATTGGAGATACCAAAATGTCGTAAGTGATGTAGTTTATTGCCGGCATTCCAAGCTTGCATCGTTGTCGATGACGGAAGTTCTTTCTTCTGCTGTCGGCAACATAGGACCCTAGATTCTTGAAGTCATGACCGCTTTCAGTTGGCTACCATCTCTTGTGCAGATAGGTTGATGATCAGTCTATCCCACATTGACATTCCTAATAGAATTCCGTCTTCCTTGCATTTAGATGTAGGCCGACTTTGTCTGAAGCATTCTCATGTGATGTTAGTAGATCTTGGTGCACCACATATCAATCATCTGTTAGAGCTAGATCATCTGCGTAGTCAAGGTCTGTAAGATGCTGACCCATATTACGTCTGGAACGCTTGGGTTTGATGTTGAGTCCCTTGTAGTTCATGTTGTCAAGACTCTGTGTGATGATGTAATCAACCACGACTCAAGAAATAGGGAGCAAGATTATCTCTTTGGATTCCAGTATTTTGTTAGGAACTCCTTGGTGGGCCCATCCATGGTCTGCACAATCTATATGGGTTAATCATACATGATGGCAAGTGCCTTGACATTCTCATCTGGGACCGTAGTTTGGCGAGAATATGCCGCATTCCATCACCTGTTAAAACACTGTCAAAAGCCTTGGAAAAATCTACGAACACAATGGAAGCTTTTTCTCTTGGAAATTCTCAACTCTTCTATGATCCTCTTGAGGGCACGTATCTTAGGTATTTGATCGCCTTTGCGAAAACCGGTCTTGTTCCGTCTGAGAATTGGATCTATGTGAGGGGTGATTCTGTTGAGCATCATGGATTGTATTATCTTAGAGTGACCAAGTGGTGACATTGTAAATTCCCTCTGTATTTTGGGGTATGTTTGGAGGTCGCCTCTCTTTGGTTTTAGAAGGAATGTGAATGATGTGTGAAGAGAGGAGGCTGGTTTTGTTTCCCATGTAGGTGTTATTACAAATTTCTACAGTTGAAGATCATGGAAAGTGGAATTCTTCCAGACTAACTGCAGGAATGTTTTGTCGGGACCAAGTGTGTCTGGTGTTCTCAAGTTTCCTTCAGGCATATGCTGAAGCTCCTCCATAGTGAAAGCCAGTCCTGGATGGGAAGGGTGTCTGCTAGTTTGTGATTGAAGAAAGGTTCCTCAATGTTAGTGTTATTCTGAACTGGCTTGCCGTAGAGACGCTAAAGTGCTGAAAATAAACGATGTGTCGAGGCGCTTTTCAGTTGTTTCACCTTGATTCTTATAGTGGGTAGCCTTTCTTATGGTCAGCTCCTCAAGGCCTCCCAGGCAGCACATGCTTGTTTTCAAGATTGAGGTGTCCAATTGCTTCAGCCTGGGACTTAACATGCTCCTCAAGCACCACATTGTAAAGCGTCATCAAGTGCAGACTTAGCAGCATCAAGGTCTGCTTGGAGCTTCTGGTGGATTTAGTACGGTGCTTATTGGCTGCAGACTTCAGTTTTTCTCGTGGCTTTGCAGACTTTGTCGTTTGAGGCAAGGTCAGTAGTCTCTTCTTTCTTCTATGTAGCATCTCCGATGCCATTTCTTTGTTGGATGAGTGAGGACATTATACTACGCTGGAGTTCTTGTCTTCAAGCTTGTCAACAAGTGTGTTGAACCTGTTATGTCAGCCGCTAGCAGTATAAACTGCTCACAAAGCTTTTGTATCCCCCACTACCTTCCTCCAGTCTAATTGTTTTCATGGGATCCTCTGGTAGGGGTGGGTTATCTCTGACGGTAACTTATCTGCTCCTGCAAGAGACAATTCGTTATCAGTCTTAACAGCTTCAAAATTTGTAAGGCCTCTTGAGTTCTTAATGCTTGTTAATCCCTTCTTTTCTGACACAGAAATAGTCGGTTGGGACAAGTTCTCCATTTTGGCGTCGGTGTGTCCACCGTCGTACCTGAATATATTTGGAATTTGGTAATTAGTGGCACAAGTTAAAATTGTTCCATTAAGTCCTTCATTGTACATTCCATTTCTGTTTAACTCGTTGTATTGCAAAAGTGAACAGCAGCGTCGACGCGCAGGCCCAAGCTAAGCATTGTAATCTCCAGGCCTGGGATGTACAGAAGATTAATGGTGGAACTGTACTGGTGGCAGTGGAAGTCATGGTAAAAGTGAGAGACAGTTTCTTCGGATATCGTTGTGGGGCTGTAACGCAATGACTGTTGTTTCATGATTGCCCGTCAGTGTAAGCTTCAAGATTCGCTCATTAAAGTTGACAAGGGTGGCACATGACTGATAATCCTTTGTTGATAAAAGAAACCCACACCTCCTGTAGCTGCTTTCTCTTGTTCTTGCCATCGAGGCTGTGCCATAAGGTGCATATCTAAAGCCATGGATATTCTCCTGTATTAGAGGTTCACTGTGCACAATTCGTGTTCTTGATTGCAGATACATCGATATACATTTTTGCTTCATGTACGAGTTCTTCTTTCTTGGCTGTTGTTGAAGGTGTCCTGACTTAAATTTGCTAATGAGGAAAGCATTTTTGCGTCTAACAATGTTTGTCCATGCAATCTTTTTTCAATATCAGGGTTGGGATTGGCCGTCCTAGGTTTAGAACCAACCCATCATGCATATTGGGTATAGACCATGTTTCTCAAAGTACAGACTTAATCAGGGGGGGGGGGGCCCCCCTTTTAACCTGTGCTTGACGTGTGACTATTCTCTTGTCATTAGCTAAATAGTTAGCTGGGATTCGCAGTCTCCATCACCTTTTCTTTTTGGGGAAGGTCCCTTAGCTTTGTCTTTCACACGGTGCACTCTGCTCAGCATAAACAGTTTGCCTTTTACTGTCAGGGATGGTCCCTACCTTTTTTTCGCACACAGCTAACCAACCTACAAGGTTAGCAGACTAGTTCACCATAGTTGGTTTGACCTAGTATATCCATGGACCTACTTACTCAATAAGGCGATAAAGGAAAGCAAGAAGGAGTAGTCACAGCACCAGTTGGCAACCCACACTGTTATTTTTTTGCAAGACAAAAGATAGGTGGAGGATGCTGTCCATCCATTGTGGAAGAGTCCTGAGACACCTCCCCCAATCCCTGATGTCCGTGTGGGTTGTCGCAAAAACCTTCACCGCCTTACCGGGATCTGTGTCCTGTCCCCCAGATAGGCATCACTGATTGAGTGAGTCTTGACTATCCCGAGGATCAAGGCGCCTCTAAATCCTACATTGGAATCAGAAAAACCTAGTATCCCAGAAAGCCATAAAGCACCTGCCAAACAACAAACCCCCTTTAAAAAAAAATTGGCTCATCTGCCGAGCCAACCAATTGATTCACCTATCCCTACCCCCCCCCCCAACTGGTTGCGAAAGTTAATGGAGTACAGATGAAAGGATATAAGATCAGGTAGAGACACTCACTAGTCGGAGCTTATAGGAGGGGGAGGCCCTTACTTAAGGTAACTTACTTACACTTACAACATACAATGATAACATTATGAAGCGGTCAATGAAAATTAAGATAAAAAATGTTGTCGATGCTTTCAAACAAACGAGACAAAAAGAGTACGTTCTTCTTTTCGTTTTCTTTCGACATTTTTCCCAAGCTTGTACACCTATTAAGTATTCTATATAAGTTCTGTCTCTTGCACAAAAATTTAAGAATAATCACAGAGGTTCTTGCACAAAAATCAGGATATCAAGGGATCTCTATTGCTATAAATATGGGACATGTGCTGTTTATTTCTTAATAGTTAGGGCATGCAAATATATTTATAGTTCTAGGAAATTATAAGACAAAAATTCCCACTTATATATGCTCTCCACCAAAAGATCTCCGTCTTTAAATCAATGCATGGTTCGGTATCGTATACTTTCATTATTAAAAACAAAAAATGTTTTGGCAAAAAACGGATGTATCCATAGGGCAAAAGGCTATACCTTTGGATTTCATTTCCCTCTTCTGTTACGCATACTAATCGAATACTTGACACACAGGCTGCCTTTGTGCACACAGGTATTTGCGTCATCAGTGAAGTAACATATGCTCGTCACGTTATTGATTATAATTGACAACTAAATGGAAATACAACTGCACTGAAGGTGTGTAAGCATTCTTGTGAGTAGGGATTTGGATAGACTTACGATGATGAAAACCAGGACATTCGCTTGTACAGTCTTTTGTAATAGCTATATGTGCCTGTGTAGCCCTCCGGTTGTGTTTATTTGGAACTATTTTAAAAGTAATTCTTTTAGAGGCATTTTGTTCAAGAATCAAACACACCACACCACACCCACACACATCCATACAGCCTCCATACAGCATCCATCCATAACCATCCATCGATCATCTCCATCCATCCTCCTACATACATATATATATGTGTGGTGTGTGGTGTGTAAATTAAATCCATCCAGCCATCCATTCATCCACATTTTCATCCACCCCCCTGCCTTTCATTCCATCTGCATATCCATCCATCCATCCATCCATACCATCCATCCATCCTCCTCCACCCATCCATACCATACAGCCATCCATAACAGCCCATCCTCCATCCATCCATCATCCATCCAATCCATCCATCCATCCCTCCAACATACATACATACATAATGCATACCATACATACATCAATACATACATACATACATACATACATACCCACCATGGCCTTTTGTCTAACTTCAATTCGTCTATACCCATATGTCTAATACTATTTGTCTAATAACCATTTAGTCTAATGCCCACCTATTCTCATGCCATTTTATCTCCCTACCATTTTTATGGTCTAGTAACACAAAACCATGGTCTATTCCCAACATTGGTTTAATATCCATCTAAGTCTAATATCCATTTTTGTCTAATAGCCAATTTGGTCTAATTACACCCATTGTTCAAATAGCCATACTGGTCTATCTAATCTGGTCAATATCCATTTGGTCTAATACCCAGTTGGTCTAATGTTCATCTGATCTAATATCCATTCTTGCAAATTTTCTTTAACAATAATATTGGTGGAGGCACCTATTTCGGGTACAGTGTATTATGCAATGATAGCCACTCATTGTCAGTAACAGATGTGCGTAATTATAGTGATAACTAACATTCATATGTACTTATCAGTTTTGATGATGATGATGATGATGATGCATGATGTAATGTGTGATGATGACAACGTTACCATCATCATCAATATCATCATCTTCATCGTCTTCTTCGTCTGTAATGCATATTAAATAATCTCCGGCACAACGGAACCCTATGTCTACACCCTCAAAATACTAACATAACACAATATTAATCACTTTCTTCTTCTTCTTTTAGTAATACTTATAATAATACAAAATAACGCTAATACACTTCAAAAGGAAGATGGTCCCACAGAACGTGAAACCCTATGTCTACATGTGTTAAATATATTTCCGGCACAATGTGAACCGCTATGTCTACCACCTCATTTAACAATAAACACTATTATTAGTTCTTCTTTTTCTTTCAATCGAACCCCTGTGAGCTATTTATTGAGTGTGGTGCTGAAAACAATGTGTGCATTACACAATGGGCAACACAATAGACAGATGGCCGGCGCGACACTCATCGGATGGACGCTCTATTTCATGACCCCTCCCACTGAAGGTCTAATTAACCTCTGAGTAATCAAAACATACTTTAATATGAAGAGAAAATATGACACCACACTGTTATTTGAAAGATACCTTTTGGAGTGGGCCGCGTTCTCAATCTTGCACACCTTGTAGAGCATTCTATGGAATTTTTGACTACAAATTTCCCGCTTTTATTGAATTGTAATTTTTCGATTCAATCAGATTATTGAAGTTACCCGATGCATGTTAGAAAGTAGAGCGCTGAACTACTACCCACAGTGTGCCTTTAAAGGTAAAGACATTCATAGATGACGAACACCGCCTTTGCAATTCTTACAAGAATTAAAGAAATTAACTTACAAACCATTCAACTCTCGGAAAGGGCAACGACGACATAGACGTTCACCACTCCCGGGCTACACCAAACCGATGACGTCTGAACGCCATTTTGACACTTGGCAAATAAATCGCTGGATTACTACTTGGAATTTCACGAAGGACAACAATGTTATCGTCACTCACCGGAGACAGCTGTTCTAATGTTGGCAAAATCAGTATAGGTCAGTGCCTATCGAACATATACAACAGCCTAAAAATAGTAGAGAAGCTGTGTTCTATATAAATAAGTCCAAAGCGGCTTGTCATCTATCCATACCAAAAAATTCCCCTTCTAAATAATTTAACAAACCAAAAAATTCCACATTATAATAAGCTGGAATCTCAACACAACTTGAGTTCATTCGATAATTTCCAGCCTTGCAGCTTAGTTCCGTAAAACGATTTCAAATTTGTGCGATACCCGAAGGCGTCATTGTATTTTCTGACAGTACCTCCTTCGGGTAATTTTAGAATGCAAACTTGCTCTTCCTGTGTCAATTAGTGTCGGAATAATTTCATTTAGGATTGGTCCACTTGTGGTGGGTAGAGGCCCCTTGAGGGGGATATTAATACCGCAGACACCTACACCTACAATACGAATAGAATTTAGTATACATATATCAGAGAGAGAGAGCAAGAGAGAGCGAAATATAGAAAAAAGAGAGGCACAGACTGAGAGAGAAAATGTGGAGAGGAAGAGAGAAAGAGTTTGTGTTTTTGTGGATGACCCAAATCCTGAACGCATTGTATCCGATGAACACATCAACTACGAAGGTTAAATAGGGTACACCTCATACTTCGTAGTACAACATTGCTTGTTTTTTCAATTGATGTTTTTCCAATTTAGTCGGTGGCCATGTATGTTCCCGTGGGCTTTGAATGTTTATTTTCCGTTCTCCGTGGGAACTTGTTAAATATGATGTGATTGAGCCAAAAAATGATGGTGCCAATTTTTTCGAGAATATGTTCACCATTTTCCATGCAAATTAAGTATGACGTCATAATTCAATATTAAAATATACCAGTACTCAATCAAATCAACCGATTAGCTTCCTTTTATCATTCTATAACACACTTAACACAGTCAAAATGTTAAAGATAATCAAAACATGCAACATTCCGGCAATATTCAAGATGGCGTCCAAAATATGAAAATCATTGAAAATGCGGTATATTGGGCCAAAATAAACATTAATATGAGGAAAAAACAAACATATATTCTCAAGGGCCATCGGAAACTCTTACCAAGCATTATCTTGCTTCAGATCCAGGATGGCTGCCAACATGTCCTCAAAAGTTCTACCAAAGTGGCAAAATTGTGAATAAACTCACAGTTTGACTAGATATAATAATTGTGTGGAAGAAAACACGCAATTTTATTTTAAGGTCTTGTCAGGCATATATTTTTGATATCATATTTCCTTAATTCCAAGATGTCAGCCAATATGGACGTATTCAAATGTTGTTAAACTCTACAATTTACCATCTAGATACAATCAGTTATAATATCCGCAAATCACGAAAAGTACGAATTTAAGTATGAAATAATATGACCTTGGCAATTAGAAACTCATATCTGGCATATTTTGGTTTGTTAACATACTTGAAATTAAAAATTATGGCATTATGCCTTCCGTTTAAGTTCTTTAAACTTACCAGATTGGCACGTATTTGTTATCACTTGAGCATCATCTTGAAATATAAGGCTGATAACAAATAATGTAATATTTATATAAATATCTAGTGATCAAAAACATGTCTCATACCCCAATCTATACTTTATAATAATTTTTGGATGATACATAACTAAATATAATACAGACATAATGGTAATGTGTAGGTTTTGAAAAGTCTGAAATAGCAGACGTATTGGTCACCATCTAGGATTTCTCCATTGTTATCAAAACGGAAGTGCTAGATACGAGTTTCTAATGGTCAAGGACATAATCTTACACTTTATTATACACATTTTTTAATGTTTTTAAACGATATAACCAAACAAATTACATATAATATGGTAATTTTAAGGTTTTGTCATTGAATGCAAACGTTTTGACTGCCATCTTCAATTTGAAGACGCTATCAAGATGAGAACGCCAGATATTAGTTTGTAATGGTCAAAGAAATATATCCTACCCTTTCAGGTAAACCTTCATGGTACTTGAGCGTTTTCTATGATTTTTGAAATGACGTCATATTAATTTGCCTAAATAATATATTATAAATGCTTAGAAAAATTGGCACCATCGATTTTTTGATAAAGTGGCTAATGTATACTTGAATCCAGTAAAAATTCGAAAATAAACATGAAAGGCCCACGGGAACCAGATTCCTTACATAAGGCCCTGAACTAATTGAGCTCTTTTCTGATACATGAATATTCAAGCATTTTGACAAGAGCCTACACATGGTGCCATGCAGACCTAGTTGTGGTTTTGTGGTTTTCTAATTTCCGATTTATGTCTATTGTGGTCTCTACTTGATATGATAGCCTGGCACTTGCACATACGCCACATCAAGTACCGTGGGAAACAAACTTGCATTTTTTATGGTAGAAGCAATAATGCATAATGCAAAACCTTATTCAATACTTTGCTAATATTGATGGTTAACCATTAAAACGGCGGTTGTTTTTGTTTATATCTTGAAAATGAAATAGATTTGAGGGCTCAAGTTTCACGACGACAATGAGAAAAATACGACCTTTCATCTGATATCAAAATCGATACTACTTCCGGGTGAATCGGGAGGTGTCCTAAAGACGATCGGAACACCCACCTTTAACCACAGAGACACACACTAGCCACATTAGACTACAATGTACTTGATCAATCAATATAAGGGAGACAAGGTAGTATATTCCTACCAGTCGACGCGAGACATTTATGCGCGATTTGTTTGTGAGCATGCGTAACACGATCTTGGGTCAAAATCGGTATTGCGCCACAACCAATCGCTCGCTGCGACGGGAAAAAGTATATCATGGCTTTAGAACCGTAGATTGCGATGACTCCGGCAGGTTTGAAAAAGTTTCAACGCGCCACGAATGACTAATGTAAACATGTCACAGGAATTTCCTTATTCAGTAATTTCTACAGTAATAGATAGGAAAAATAATGATCATTAGGCCTTTGAAGTGTTAGTCGAGCCCCGACATGTCAACGGTGTGTATCCCCGGGCAAGATTATTATTCTATATTGCCTCGTTCTGATCCCAAACAACAATTGGTGCTGTTACGGGTAATATCTACAGTGATGATAGCAGATGGGTACTTAAGTGAAGGCAGCTCAGTATTAATTGGCAATCGCGCCGTGGCACCCGCAGGGTGGATACGTGCGCGTTTGTTTATTTTTATAATTTAAATTAACAATATTATTATTTTCTTATCAATCATAAATTAGTCAATGAAAACTAAAAGAAAAATATAAAAAAAATTGATTTGGAAAAAAATTACTTTAATATATTTATGTGACGTCCGGAAATTCTTTTTTCATTGCTGTTCTCAATCATACATGGAAGTGACGTGCCTGTGTGCATTTTCAATTATTACAAACAATCCTAAAAGGATGTTGAAAACCGCCATTCTTGATTTCCGAAAACATGCCATAACTTGGAGATTGGTACAAACAAACCCTTTACTTTTTTAGCAAATGGGGACCAAATGGGGACATTAAGTATTGGAAATGGGGACTATGTATTGGAATTATCGCAACACGAAACATCTAACACCACATCTGAGGGTCCAGCAACATATTAAATTTACGTAGAGTTTTTAATGTGGTAAATGGTAACTTAAAAGTATATTTAAAAACTATGAACTCGATTCATCTGAGATGTGACCCCGTACCCATCTGCGGAGGTGAAAAATTCATGAGGCGCAGGGACTTTTCTGTTAATCATGTTATGTGAGGAATGTTAAGGCATGAAATACATATTGTGCGTTTCCATACATGAATGAAATCGTATGTAGTGGCAGGTGAGTAGCTATATGAACGGAGTGTCCTCCAAGATTCCGGTGTGGGTCACGTGCACTTTGAATTCTTCATTTTCCTCTCAGACTTAATGGAATAGGTCCAAAACTCAGGGGGACGAAAGATCCAACGCGAATCGACTATAATTCATGAAGATCCTATCGATAAATTGATGTTGGTTGAAATTTAATTATGTTTGCCCCCAGACAGAGAAAGGGAGATATGACTACATAAAAATTGCAGTGCAGTTCAATCCACTGAGGAGAGAATTTATTCCAAACTCATTAGCAAATGCGACAGAATACAGGTAATATAGCATCAGGAGCTGGAAAAGTCTTTAATCCTACTAACACTGTATAAGTCATATACTAGGATTAGACGCAATTTGTGTGTATTTACCACACGAGACATAGCAAGGAAAATTCAGTAGCCCCCCCCCCCCGGGTAACCGTGCCCGGGAGGTGTTGTACAAAATTGGGAAAGATTTTGGATTTGTCATTTTATACTAGGTTAGATGCATTGAACATAGCAAGGAAAATTCAGTAGCCCCCCCTGGGTAATAACGAGGGCCCTAGAGGGAAATATTGGCAATAACAATAAATGTAAGCAGCACGGCTGGGAAATCCTGAGGCCTGCCTGGTTAGACCTGCCCTAGACTCAATTGCTATTTTAACATATGAACAAAAATCAAAGCTGGAATTGCATTTTTAGCTTGTGAATGTCATATGAAATGTACATGTGTACTGTCTCCTCACCACAGGACGCAAAAATTTACAATTTCTTATCTGAAAATAAGTCTTGAGGCTGTATATCTTTTAAATTAACTGACTATTTTGACAAAAAATCACTTTATGATATATCTCAACAAGTAATATCCTCACACTGAAATTCTATCTCATTAAAGAAGCCTGACGTGGCTATTGTAATAGCTGAAGCAAAAGAAAAATAATCATTAAACGCAACTCACTTCCTGCTGCTCTGCATCTGCAAACAATTTTCTTAAGTTATGCAGACTTGAATACATACGTATATACACATAACCTGCCCCAAAATACTTCAATATCAAATTTCTAACCATGTTTTTTTTATAGAAGACCCTTTTCCGAATAAAAAAAATTTAAAAAATTCGGATGAAGGGATCAAGACAATAATGAATTTGGGTGGGAGATGGTGGTAAAGAATTTTGTCACTCCAACAAGAGTGACCTCTCTCCTCAGAGGCGGATTGAGCTTATGATGTGAAGAACAATCAGAGCACAAAGCACACAAAGAGGGACGAATGCAAGCAGTACGATTGGCGCAATGAATGTCGTTTGCTATGGGTAAACAGAAATGGAATGGAACCACTTCTCTGCAAGGGGGGCAAACTGTTTTTTCTACGAGGGGTCTATGAAAACTTTGATTCCCTCTATGCACACATAAATAAAAGAGCATTACAATATCAAAATAACGTGATTTAATTACCGTAAAGTTAATATATCTGTGTCATTTTTTGTCCGAAGTTGAAAATAGTACTAAAATATCATGATGTTCGATGCATCTTAATTTGTAATTTTTACAAAACGTGTGCAAATTATCTTTTGTGAGTCGTTTCATACTTTCCTCGACAGACGCTGGCATTTCGAATACTGAATGCCTGACGCCTGAACACATGCGTGTTGCGTGAAAAGACGTGGCGCAATGTTAGCCGACGACCACGTCTCCGATATATTTCTATATGTTCTTTAGGTTTCGACATTACAAGAAGCTTCCTTATTATTACTGTAGCTAATCTATCTGAAAGAGGTGATAAGCAAAATGACAATCTGTGTTAAGGCATTGTCTGTACTTTTGAAAGTATTGTCTATAACCTCAGCTCAACAGTTTAATATGTGGACCATGCGTGGTCCTAAATTTGGTCAATGTGAATGCATCTTAGAACTAAGAAAAAATTTTCCCCCACTTTTTAGCCTGTTTCCACCGTCCACTCAACTATTGGTTTGCTTTCACAGTGCTTGTGTCTTCAACCATAGAAGGTAATCAAATCAAATACTGTCAGGTACAGGGTAATTCAAACTGTTTGAAATCAATGAAGACTGTCCGGTTCCGCTGGACGAATTAATATTCTAATTTTACAGACTTTTTCTACTTAATTAACTTCTTGCAGCTATTCAGCATAACAATATCACTGGACAAGGGAAAATTACTACTTTACGTAGCATCATAAAGAAATCATGTAGGCGAGGTTGCACAACTCAACCGTTGGTTGCTCGCAGGTTCTTCGCAGTTTTTACAGTTGACCGGTTTTCTATTGTTCACACATGAATACTTTTCGAATGGCGCTACCGACGATCAGCCGATCATGCGCGTTAATTTTGAAGTCAACACCCTTATGAAATATAATTTTCCACTGTTTTAGGGATTGTGACCTACGGCAGTAAAATGGATTGCATCCTCGAACTAGCCGGTAATTCCATAATTTTACGGACTTAAAAAAACCCTATAAAATTGCACTTCTATGCTATGAAACTGTTTTTGACACTGAAGAGTGTTTTATGTTTGTCCAAATTCTGACCAAAAAAGCCTATTGAGGAAATATATAAATCGAACAACCTGTAAAACTACAAGCATTTATTCACATTGTATGTAATTAGGAAGGTTTCCTTAAGTGTATACGTTTGCAAATCATGACAAATTCAAGCGGAATGCACATTTTATAGTACCATTTATTACAAAGTAATATACTTTTAAATAACTAAAATCCAATAAATTAATTTTAAAAGAGCCATCGGGTACCTAATGATAACCCTACTAATTGTTCTTTGACAAATCTGTAAAATAATTATGTGTAACTTTTAGTCAAGTTGCTTAGTTGTTTTGTCACTTTTTTGCTGGGTAAAAAACAACCTAACGGGCCCAAAATAAATTATACCGTCAAGATTGTATGAATAGGCCGAACACAACTGTTGAGCGAGTCCATGCAATGCATGCTAATCTGACAGGGTGGTGTTGTTTGACCATGCGATTTGGCCCTCTGTGCTTAATTTTTTTTATTGTAAGCACGTAAGGTAATAAGGGCGTCCAAGTGGACCCAACATTTGTTGTTGTGGCGCCATTTTTAATTAACGATAAATTATTTTGTGTCCCAACATATATCATGTTTTATTTCCCTAAATATATCAGTACCACCAGCATCTTTGGTGGCAACAAAATTCAAATGTCGGCTATGGCGTATTGTAGCTAATTAGCAAATTATGAAGCCTTTTGGTGGCGCATTCAATAATTGTTTTTAACCCCCTTAAATCTCTGGATTGGGGGAAAAAGTACTGGATTAACTTTAAGCATTTCCATTAAGGCAATGTAAGTTGTGATATACTTTAATGTCTCTCTTTACTATGAGCCAATATGATGGAAAAGTAACTTAGGAAAGAGCACTTCTCAAGTACGTGGTCTAGTACAAACAGTCCCTGTTGTTGTTTTATATTTGTTTGTTTGTTGTAATTTTCTTTTGAATGAACAAGGAGTTGGTAAAAAACACCCATTTTTTAAATTACCAAGGTGTCAAAACACACAATTGATTGTCTTTGAAAGCGGACTGGCCACTTTTTCACAAATAATTAAATTTTCATATTGCTTCAATTGTTCTTAATGAAAGTCTAGGCCCTTGGAAGACGAGATTATTTTTACACAATAAAACTACATATTACCCCAAACAGTTCTTATGACATTCATTGAAGGATAAAGACATCCAGGTAATTTGTAGCCAACTTTAAGTTTTCCATACCTTTACATCAAAAATGTGGTCTACTTTACATGAATATTTTGACTCGTACATAGGGCCCTGATATTAAACCACAAGTTTAGAGCACGATCAACGTTGCTGCGTGGGAAACATGCATACGCGTGCGTGGTGCTCAGTGTAAACGCCATTTTCTTCGTCTGCTGAATTTTAACGTCGCCGTCGACTTTTAAATTATAAAACTGTAGGTTCTGTGTTACCCATAAGAACGCTTGATTTGTCTTAAAATTTCGGGTGAGGGCTTTTTATATAAATATAGATAATTCCTCCCCAATGAACAGTTCATTTCCAAAATTCGTTAATTTTGATGGTGTGGTTTTGGATGTTATGCGCATATGTGTGTATCACGCTCCCCCATATGCCCACTTTTGTTTTTGTTGTTCTTTCGTTCTTTTAGACCGAAAAATACAAAATTACACGAATTCTTCAGAGGCAGATCGAATTTGCATGTAAGATTAGGCGCACTGCTATATCTTAGCTCAGCACTTTTCCATGATATAACTCTCACTTTCTTTTTTATGTAAGTCGAGGGTACGAATGCTGTGGGATCAACAAAATGTCCTTTTAAAAGTTGGATGGGTGGTTCAAATGTATCTTTATTACTACTTAACAAACCCCGTGTGCCCTATCTCCAATCTATGCCGGCATTAGCTATGGGAATTGGTTAGTTGGAAGATAATTTCATTATTGAACAAAACAGAGGTATCTAAGAATGTTGGTATGATACGATTTTGAAAAAAACACGGAGCGGACCTTCCTTGAGATCTTATCTGGGAATTGCCACTAGATCTAACAATAAAATAACGATCCCATTCCCTTTTTTTGAGGTGATCGTCAGATTTCCCTCTAGGGACGTATGGATATAGGATGCACTTTCTTTTTGATTGGTTATTAGATGGTTATATCATATTGTGTCATCGTCAAAGAGCCAATCAGACTGTATCGTACCATAGTGTGTAGCCTGGTGTGTGCTCAGGGGGGTGATAAAGTTAAGTAGCACACCGAGTATAAAACCACGTTTTCCAACTACTAAAAGGACTTCAAATTATACTCCCAAAATGTCCAGCTTTATCTTTATCTTTATAATGCGCTGTTCGGTCTTATCCAACTTAGAAGTGTATTTCACGAACACAATAAAAGGATTCAAATATATTTTAAAATGTTTTGATAATTTGGTAATTTTTTATTTTGCAATCACTAATTGGCTTTTTAAGATTTGTTTTTACAAAAAACTAATTTATTCATTTTTGGACGGTAGCGTTTTAATGCAACATTCAACTGAGGCTTTTTTTTTTTTAAAAAGTAAATGTTTAATACAAACCCAAGCAGTGATGGGAAAAATACCTGTGAATAAAATTACCATTTGACTACAGGTACGTCATAGTTTGTATCTCAAGATTTGTCTATTTATGTTAACGATATTTTATTGCATCCAGTATCATGGCACGGACATTATTAGTAGTATTTTAATATGTTTATTTCCTTCGTCTGAAAAAATTCGATGGTGCATATTGTTATTTTGCGCGATAGGTATGTCTGTGTGCGTAGGTATTACGCTAGTTTGGTAATTAAAATTAGTAATCTTCGATTGCAGGGCAAGTCACAAAGATGAGATTGATTTGTGTCATATTCTACTCTATATGACATGTAGGACCATAAAAAAGTGTATATTTATAGAATTAAATGACACCTGAACTTCAAAGGAATACGATACATCTTGAAATTATCAAAACCGTCGCATTTTGCGCTATTTTTTTTTTTAACTTAACATTTTTTATTTTCAGTTTTTTTATTTCTTGTAATCTCCGGTTATATTGTATTACCAAAGATATATTGTAAAATCAGTAGTTATTAAAGGTTGGTTGGAATTTCTTAGCATAAAGTCCTACCGAGTCTTATATTTTATTTTTTTTCAAATAACACCTCTGGATATTGTGACTCAGGATATCAAAGATCATCATTAAAATGTTCTATTTACTGAAGCAAAACAAAAAATACATGATCTCTGATGAGTCTTCTCGCATGATATAACTATACTGAACCTCTGAGTAACCAAATCACAATAGACCTTCCTATAGGTCTTTGGAAATTGGTGCATACCTTTGATACATTCTTGAATTCAATACAGACATTTTCCCTAATATAATTACACCCCATATACGTAACCCAATTTAAATTTAAAGGGAGATAATTCGTTTCCGACAAGCACGAAGGTTGCAAAGCCCAGATGGTGAAAAAGGAATAGAATTAACGGACAAAATGTCAAATCGTACGATGGGAACCCATTACAATTACAATTCTGCTGATTTTAACATTCATCAATTTGACTGCTAGGTCAACAAAATTGAGTATTAATTTGAAAATCAAACCTATTTTCATCAGCCTTACCATAATTGACAAACAAATTGTTTAAAAGCTGTCATTGTATAATTATCGTGTTTCGAGGATTAACAATCATTTGTGTGATCCCATGCCCTTAATAAATGCTTTAAACACCAACAACATATTTGGTTCAAACGTTGTGGTTTGTTTTAACCAACCCCAATATGTTCATGTCCTTGTATTGTAAATCTAAGCGTCCATTTTCAACACTATACCCTGTATGTACGCTGACATTTTCACATAAATAAACTAGGGCATTAATTTTCTACCAGTTTGTTTGACTTTTTCAATCAAACAAAAAATGTCTCACTAAGAATCGCAACACACTGATTCACAACATTCCACGAACAAAAACTATAGGGGCAGTGCCTATATAACAACCCCCCTTTGTGTAATCTCATTTACTTAATCAATAAAACTGACCTTAACAGACTTTGTCCTGTGACGCTTTTGCTAAAATGGAAGCAAATTTAAAGTTTGAAATAATTTTCTTCCTTGTTATGAAATACAGTCCCTTGCCAAATAATTCTCCCTTCCGAATCTTTATCAAGGGCAATATAGTTTTTCCTTAAAGCTTTCTCATGATTCTGCTTTGGAAAAGCATTGAACTTTGAGAACAATTTGAATTTCTCCAACATCATATGTCAATAATGCCTACTATCTGGTATCTCTGTATTAATTGAACCTTCTTAAACACTATGGGTCCTATTATGTCACACAACACACTGAAATTCCGTTGCTATATTATCTTAGTTACTGTATGAACAATTACGCAAACTGCCTTCGTCCATCTTGAATGCGATTGTTTGGTATTTTGTATTCCTTCAAAACTTTAAAAAAACCCATTCAAATACTTTTAAATTAAATACAAATAAATAATGTAATTTTAAAAGGAGCCATCGGTATTATGATAACCCTACTATGGTATATTGACAAATCTTAAAATAATTATTTTATTTTTTTTATTTTTTTTATATTTTTGATTTTGTCACTTTTTTTGGGTGTAAAAAAACAAACCTAACGGGCCCAAATAAATTATACCGTCAAGCAGTTATGATAATGCGACAAAAGTAGTTTGAGCGAGTCAGGCATGCATAGCTAGCTGACTAGGGGTGTGGTTGACCAATGCACGACGGTTTGGCTTGTCTATAAGTTTGTTGATTTAACACGTAAGGGTAAAGGGGTGTCTATGGGACCCAACATTTGGTGTTTCGTGCGCATTTTAACGATAAATTAGTGTGTCCCAACATATATCCATGTTATTGCCTAAATATCAGTACCGCATATTTGGCTGCAACAAACGCACAAATCGGCTATGGCGTATTATTGCTAATTAGCATAATTTTAGCATTTTGGGGCGCGATTTCAAAATTTGTTTTTACCCCTTAAATTGTAGTGGAGTTGGGGGGAAAATGACTGGATAACTTTTTTAAGCATTTTATTTAAGCAATGTAATGTGTATACTTATGTTTCTTACTATGAGCCAATATTAGGGGACAAAGTACTAGGGAAAGACACATTCTTCAAGTACTGTGTCTAGTACAACAGTCTGTTTGTTTGTCGTTATTTGTTGTTTGTGGTATTTTTCTTTGAATGTCAAAAAGGATTTGGTAAAACAACCACCCACTTTTTTAAATTACACAAAGGTGTCAAAACACACAAGTTGATTGTTCTTTAAAGCGGAATGGCACATTTCACAAAATAGTGAAATTTCTTCAATTTGTCTTAAATGATCAGGTCTAAGGCCATTGGAAGAACAGAGATTTTATTTTACACATACAAATACACATAACCCCAAAAACAGTTCATATGACATTCAGATTGAGGATAAAGACATCCAGGTAAAATTGTAGGCTAACTTTTAGGTTTTCCATACTTAATCAAAAACAATGTGTATATTACATGAATATTTGACTCGTACCATCACATGATATTAAAACCACAAGTTATAGATCCGATCAAAACAGTGTGCATAGGTGGGAAACTGCCATTACGGCGGCGTGTTCATGTGTTAAACGCCCATTTCTTCGTCGCTGAAATTTACAAACGTCGCCGTCGACTTTTAAAATTTAGTAAAATGTCTGTTACCCATAAGGAAGCTGATGCAGTCTTAAAAGAAATTTCGGGTGAGGGCGTTTTAATATAAATATAGATGATATCCCCAACGAAAAGGTTATTTCAAACAAATGTCAGTGAATTTTGATGGTGGGTTTGGTTGTTATGCGCAAATGTGTGTATCACGTGCCCCATAGGCCCACTGTGTGTTATTCTGTTCTTTTACGGACAGGAAAATACAAAATTACGAATTTCTTCAAGAAGCCAAGATCGAATTTGCATGTAAGATTAGGCGCACATGCTTAACTTAGGTAGCACTTTTCATGATATAAAATCTTCCAACTTCTTTTAGGTAAGTCGAGGTACGAGGCTGTGGATCACAAAATGTCCCTTTAATAAGTTGCGGATAGGGTGTGTTCAAATGTATCTTTGAAGTATCTACTTTAACCCCGTGTGCAATCTGCCAATATATCGGCATCTCAAGCAATATTGGATTGGTTAGTTGGAAAGATAATATCATGTATTGAACAACATCAGAGGTACTCTAAGGAATGTTGGTATGATACGATTTTGAAAAAAAAAAACACGGAGGGACCCTGCTTGGATTAGGGGGATATTGCCCCTAGATCGAACAAGTAAAAATGCGATACTCCTTTTTCGTGATCGTCCAGATTTACATCTAGGACGTTATGGATATGAGGAAAGCACTTCTTGATTGGTTATTTAGATGGTTATATCATATTGTGTCATGTAAAGAGCCAATCAGATGATTGTACCATAGGTGGTAGGACTGGTAGTGCCCAGGGGGTTAAAAATTAAGGTAGCAACCGATATAAAACCACGTTTCCTACATAAGACAGACTTCAAATTATATCCACAAAATGTCCAGCTTTATCTTATCTTTTAAAGGCTGCTTTCGGTCTTATCACTTAACGGTATTTCCGAACACATATTAAAATTATTACAAATATATTAAAAATTTTTGATAATTTGGTAGATTTTTATTTTGCAAATCACTAATTGTCTTTTAAGATTTGTTTTAAAACTTATGTTAGTTTCATTTTGCGCGAGTAGTTTTATGCAACATGATGAGGCTTTTTTTTTATCAGGGGGAAACGTTAGAGTGCAAAATGTGTGAAAACAAATGCGTCAATGTGTGAATAAAATAAACATTTGACTACAGGTACGTCATATTTTTGTATCGTCAAATTTTTCTATTATTAACATATTGCATCAGTATCATGGCCACGACATATTAGTCATTTAATAAGTTTTCCTTCGTCTGAAAAAATCGTATTGGTGCATTTCGTAGTTGCCCGATAGTATGTCTGTGTGCGTACCGGATTACGCGGGGGGGGGGGGATAGTTGGTATTAAATAGACATCTTTCGAGGAGGGCACGTCACAAGAATTGAAGATTGTTTTGGTCATATCTTATTATTATCAATGTAGGACCATAAAAGTGTATATTTATAGAACAAGTATGACACATGAACTTCAAAAGGAATAACGAGGACATCTTGAAAATTATCAAAACGTCGACATTTCGCCTATTTTTTTTACTTAACATTATTTATTTAGTTTTTTTATTTATTTTAATCTCCGGTGATTTGTATTACCAAATAATTTGTAAGAATCAGTATTATTAAAAGGTGGTTTGAATTTTTAGCATAAATCTACCAGAGTTTAATGTTTTTTCAAATAAAACACCTCTGGAGATTGGACTCAGAATATAAAAAGTCATCATTAAAATGTTCTATTTTGAAGCCAAACAAAAAATACAGTATTCGATTAGTTCATCGCATGATATAGTATGATATAGACTCTGAGTAACCAATCAAAAATAGAACCTTTCTATAGTGTCTTTGGAAATTGTGCATACCTGTGATTCAAGTACATTGAAATATCAATACAGGACATTTCCTAATATAATTACACCCCCAATATACATAACCAAATTTATTTAAAGGAGATAAAATTAGTTTGACAAGCAATGAAGTTAGCAAAGCCCAAGCTGGTGAAAGAAAGATACGACAAAATGTCAAATAGTACGTGGGAACAAATTACACAATTAAAAATTTGCATGATTTTAACATTCATTTGACTGCTAGGTAACAAAATGAGTATTAATTGAAAAATCAACCTATTTTCAGCTTTAAATAATAATCAAACAAACAAACAAATTGTTAAAAAGCTGTCACTTGTCTAATTATCGGTTTCGGGGATTAAAAAAATCACTTTGATGTGATCAAAGGTGCCCTTAATGCTTTTAAACAAACACTTTTGGTTCAAAATTGTGTTTGTGTATACACCACCAATATGATATGTCATTGTATTTGTAAATACTAAAGATTTCCATTTTCAACAATATAACTTATGTGCTGACATTTAAATAATAAAACTATGGATTAATTTCTACAGTTTGTATTTTTTAATCAAAAAAAAATGTCTACACTATAGAATGAAAACATTTTTTCTGATACAACATTCAACACAAAAAACTATAAGGGCGGGCAGTGATATATAACCCCTTTTGTGTAATCTATTATCTTAATCAATAGAAAACTGACTTAAAAGACTGTCTTGACGCTTGTAAAATGAGAGCAAATTTAAAGTTGTGAAATAATTGTTCTGTTATTGAAATACAGTACCTTGCTCAAAATAATTCTCCCTTTCCCGAATCGTATCAAGGGGAAATATAGTTTCTTAAAGCTTTGAATGATATGCTTGGAAAGGAAGTGAACTTTGAGAACATTTGAATTTTCAAAAAATCATTATTAAATAATTCCTACTATCTGGTATGTGGTATTAATTGAACCTTCATTAAACACATAATGGTCGATTATGTCACACACGTGCAAATTCTGTGCTATATTATCTTAGTTACTGTATGAACAATACTCAACTCATTCGTCCCTCCTTTGAATGCGAGTGTTTGTATTTTTTCCTTCAAATAACTTAAAAACACATTCCAATGCGTTTACATGAAAACTTTAATAATTTGGTTAAAAGAGCCACCCTTTAAAAGCTTCTTGGTATCAACGGACCTAAAAGATCATTATGTAAACATAATCAAATTTGGATGTGCATAAACAAGTATCTTTAAATTAATATCGATTAAAAACCTCTCAAAGTCAACAAATCATCTTTGCTCGTAATAGGCAAAGAGACTTTTCGGAGCCTGTTTTTTATTTGCCTGCCTCTCATGTATTAAATCACACATGCCATTAATAAACCGAGACGGCGTCGTCGGTCTTTAGTCGTAATAAGGTAATAATTCCGTATTTTTCTGCTCGTGCCCAGGCCAAAAAATCAAAACATGCTTTTCAAAAGACGATTACGATATTAGGCAATTTAAAACTTTTTTACCCGTTTGTCCAATAAACCTTCTAAACGTTTTAAACCGATCAAGTGCAATTGGAGAAATTCGCTTCTTCAGAAAATCTCATCCTAACTTTAAAGTAATTTTAGCACATTTTTTGAAGACCGACCCCAATTTTTAAAAATTTGATATTTTTGCAGGAGTTATGTTGGTAACGTGTCTACGACTATACCGCAACGAGAATGCTAAAAAATGCGTATTTACCATAACCTAATCGATTTTGTAATTAAAATTGGGATCCCAGAAATTGGACTTAACGCGGTGCGAAATGCACGTTTATGCCGTCCATGATGGAATCCCGGATGAAATAGTGCCACCTCAAGAAAATAACCTCTACTTGACTTGCTGACCAATAAACAACTAATGGATGCGCGTAGATATGTACATTTTCCTCGGCTCTTTCACATGTAAGGCCGTTTCCAGCAGCCGTTGAAATATTATCGGGTCCCGATATTAATTATTCTAATACACAATTCCTTTCCTTTGTGACACATCAACATTTTCGAGCTTAACCATTCACAGGATTAGTTTACTAGCCAGTTACCAATGCACCGTGTAAGAATCTCAACATTTTTGAAATTTGAGGCGCTCTTCAAAAAGGTGCTCAATATTGCTTTAATCCAAACCTGCAAAATGAATACAATCTAATAAAATTGATTTAGAACTGGCGCGAAAACACTTTTCTTTCATTAATATTCCAAATTCGTTTATTGTTATCAAATAAAGACTTACAACTGTGTCTTTAGTTGGTTCTGACCGTTGTTCATCTTCATAACGATTGTTCTCCGTCCAGTAATACTCGGCACTAATGAAAGACGTCCATTAAGCCATATCTGATCAAATTCATATCAGATGATTGAGGAGAACGAAAAACTCATATTCTGCATGGGTACTGTTGGTCTTGGAGGCAGAGCAAATCGAAAAAGAGGCGTCATCGCACGTAGTTGGTAACCAAAGACTAGGGTTTAAAGACAGCTATCATAACTACTCATGTCACGTCACTTTTTATATCATGATTCTATTGGATAATTATGATATTAAGGGTTACTGTTTGACATTTAAGGCTGTGCTTAGATAAACTATACGCCTTGTTTGTGGAATGAGAATATTATTAACCTTTTGCGGTAGAAATTTGAAATGCGGTTAAAAATCCATTGGACAATTCCAAATATTAGTCGGAAAGAAATTATTATTTTTTACTTCGTAAAATATGATACAATCTCAAAGAATACTTTCACAGGCAAGAAGATGGCAATTTACATTCTTCTATATTTTAGAAGAAACTCACTCTTTTCTCAATTTCATTTTGAATTTTATATCTAATCTATAATAACTGTAATTTTGTGTTTGTGTATGTGTGTTGGTGTGGGTGACCTCTTCGTAACATCGTATAAACCTCCAAATTTTATACAAACATGATTAATGCATGGAAAATTTTGTAATATCATTTTTAAAATTACTGGCTGTCAGTTTGCCACCACTTATTACCTATCAACAAAGAGTTTGTCTCAGCTCCCTCACACATAGTTTTTAAAATTATATTTAGTGTCGCTCCACGCGCTGTGGCGATTTTTGGCAATTTTTAATATTTTTAGGATTTTTAAAGGCAAAATCTAAACAATCCCGTCAACCTAATGGTCTTCCACAGGAGGACGTTCATATTCTTGTACTGTGTGTTTTATAGAAAGGCTGTGATTAGCCTAGCGTGGCAACAAGCTCCGTGCAATTTGTTTTCTTTTTGTGGAGTTTGAGTACATTAGCGATATTCTGTCGATCATTGATCGACGGATCTAGTGACAACACTTTTTTCTTCCTGCCATCGAAGCCACTTTATCTTCATTGCCGACCATTGCGAGCAAACTTCGAGATGAAACTGGTTGGAATACCAATGAATGCGCATGTTCAGGAGTTCACGTAGTCTGAACTTACCCTTTTTATAGCAGTTGCCGAATCATCGGGCATGTAAAGACCTGGAAACAACAGAGAAAATTGTGTCCTTGTGTGAAGTAGCTTGTATACTTCTTAAAACACCACGGCGCATTTTTAAAAAAAATATCGCATAGGATTCAAGACTTATTTATTTTGTACAAAAAAGCACAGATGATAGTTTTTTTAGCAAAAGAAGCTGAGACAAGCCTTTTAAAAATGCTAATCAATAGTTGTTTATATTTTGAACTAAAACCGCTGAATCGCACACTTCATTAAAACAAGCAAACATATATCTATCTGCAATAATAAATTTCTCAACCGTTACTCTGAGTTTTCACGGCATATCCTCACTTCGATCACTGGGTAACCGTCTTCGACGATGGCGTTTATCATAATTAGCTACATATCAGCTTTTATAAAGGCGCCATTTCAAAAGATCACAGCGCAAAAATCATGCAACACAAGCATAGTTAAAATACAGAAGCGAGTGAAAAATGGATATAGAACATGACCAAGCGAAAATTACACATGTGCAAAAGATGAGACTTTAGTCCCTTTTTGAAGACGGCAAGTGAGATGGACGAACGAACATGAGATGGAAGGTCATTCCACAGTTTGGTCGCATTATAAAACTGCTCTGATTGTCGCAGATGGAGTGAACGATGATGAGATTTAGGTACATAGAGTAGTGACGTGTCCTGAGCATATCTTAGCCCTCGCGACCAGGTTTGTAATTCCACGCACGATGTTAATCTCAGGAGCCAATCCGGCGAGACACTTTTTTGAAATACATACACCCATGGGGGGGGTGGAATTTTTTTTTTGAAGAAGATTCTGTCTTTAACTGGTAACCAGTGGAGCTGCTGAAGCAAATTCAGTAACATGGTCACGTTTTGCAGATGTAAAATAAGCTTTACATGCACAGTTCTGAAGAGTTTGAAGGCGAGATATTGTTTGATGTGTTGGAACCCTTAAGAGTATATTACCATAGTCCAAACGAAGAGTACTAGTGAGCGTACAACATCATTGCATGAATCAAATCGAGGAACCGGCGGATCGTGAAATATTCCGAAGATGGAAAATTAAGTTGCGTGACAAAGATGAATCTGGTTCGGCCATGGTCATGTTGGTGTCAAAAATTATACCCAGGTTCCTAACTGTATCGGAAGGTGTAATGGTATTAGGCCCAATCTGAAGTTTAACCGTAAGCATGCGACGTTTGTGGGTGATAAAGCAACAAAGAAATCAGTCTTGTCACTGTTTAGTTGCAGCTATTTTGGTCATCCAGGATGTATATCATTAATGCAAGAAGACAGTCTAGAGAGAGCTTGATCAATGGAGTGCTTTGAAGATGATCAAAAACTGGTGTAAAGTGTGATCATCGTCAGCGTAAAAAATTGGTACACTCAGCCCATGCCTGCCCAAATATGGGGCCGGAATGGGGACGGGATTTTTTTTTTTTTTGGGCTGTAAATAGAAAATGATAGCGGGCTATGATAGACCCTGAGGCAGTCATAATGGAGAGTTGTTGGCAGATTGAATCCATTATGCAAACATGTAGTGCGATTGCAGAAATATGACTTGATCCATCTTAGAGCAGTGCCCATAACCAATTTTCCTGTTCAAAAGACAAAGAGAATACTGTGTCACGTATCACCGCTACCGTTTCTTGGTCGGTCTCACAAAAAGAATGTATGTATGTACATGCTATGGTGTCACGATTAAAGCATTCCCAGAATGGTCTGTACTGTACCACAAGAGTGCTCAACCACTACAAGCAGTGGGGCGTAATATACCATAACATTATGTTTTTAAACAAACAGGTACTATCTTTGGAATTAAAACTACTCCAATCCCATTTACAGGAAGAGCGTAAAAAAACAAATTTCAAAGTATAGACCTCTGGAAAGACAACCGTTCTCTGAGATTCATTGTATACCATCGCTTTCGATCACTGGGTATCCGGTCTTCAGACGGATGATGTTTCTTGGTCGTGTCATGCGGTTCCATGTAGATATGGTGATTTTAGGTTATACACCACTAATTCCCCTATACCTTGAGCACGTGTCTTTCACATTTAAAACCCTCACAAAGAAAATACAACAATACCACCCTAAAGTACAGGCTAAAATCACAAAATTGTCAATTTTTCAACAAATTTTCAAAACCAAATTCACAGTATATCTAAACGCCCAATACGAGATGCTCTAAAGTCGGTACGCCTATTAGTGGGCAAATCGATTTGTTGAGCGTGTAGTAAATGGCCTCAAATTTACTCGCCAAATGCCATTAACTTGGAGAAAACATAGCGGCTCAACATATCAATCATGAAATTCAACCACTTGCTTAAATAATATAACAAGTGCATTATTAGACATTTTAAAGCAGGTTTTTCAGATATCATGCAAGGAATGTCCACCCAAGAGTTTTTATCATTACGGCAGCCAGGTTAGTGGCGTATCACCTAATCGTTGCTCAGACCAATACACAATACGAATTTCTATGTTACAAAGGCAAACTGCTGTAACAGATCCACTATCGAACCTTAAACCTCATAGAATATTCCTAGCAGAGTAAATATCATTTTGAATGCTAAATTTAATGCCAATGTACACAAATAAACTCGTCTGTCAGCCCTGAAATCCATTTTATTCCCAAGATATGAACAAAAAACCGCCGTTTTAATGGTTTACCATCAATATTAGCACAGTATCGAATAGGGCTTTCAATATGAATTATTGCTTCTATCCATCAAAATCGCAAGTTTGTTTCCCACGGTATTTGATGAGGCGTATGTGCAAGTGCCAGGCTCTCGTATCGAGTAGAGAACACAATAGGCATAAATCGGAACAGGCACTTTTAAAATGACCATTGAAAGAGCTATGTTGTTGATTTCACTGTGCGTCAGAATAATTAAAGTACTCTTCCACATTTGATAATTATATCACATTTGTAAAGCTTCATCAGATCAAAATTTGAAGTGACCTCTTGTACTCAGCTATGATATAATAATTTTGGAGTTCATCATGAAATCAAATTGTTTCTGATGTTATCGTACAGATTGTGGTTTCACAAAGGCATTGAAATTAATGTTTTCTTACTTCTATTTTTGGTCTAGTTTTATTTTAATAGCAGTGCATTGAGGCCGTGCATGCAGTTTCATAAATTTAATTGAAAAATATCTGTACTTTAAGCTTAAAAAATTGGAATTCATAGTTGAACCTTCATACAATCACAAACAAAGAAGCAATCAGGGGTATTTTATAGAATCTTTTTCTAATAAGTACGTTATTCTTTTTCGTTTTCTTCACTCCCCTTTTTCGCAATAATGGCTCGCTCGACATTATTTTTCCCGCTCTTAACCTATTAAGTAATTTCTATATAGGTTCTCATTTGAATTAACAGATTGAAAACCGTGGCTATAGTTTTTGATAGCTTGCACAAAAATTCAGGAATCACAGGGACAAATTACTATAAATATGAGACATGTGCTGTTTATTTGTAATAGTTAGTGCATGCGATAATATTTCATTTTATGGTGGACTATATTATAATAGTTCTAGGAATATTATAAGACAAAAATTCCCACTAAATATGTGCTCTCCTACCAAAAGAATCCAAATCTTTAAATCAAAGAAAGTATATGGGTTACGTAATATTTCAATATTTTAAAAAAAAATGTTTTGAGAATTTGAGATGAGAAATATAAACGGAATGTATCCATAGGGCAAAAGGCTATACCTTTGGATTTCATTTCCCTCTTTCTGTACGCAGACGAATCGAATAATTGACACACACGGCTTGTGCACACAGGTTTTGCGTCATCAGTGAAGTATATGCTCGTAGCGTTATTGAATTATAAGTGAAAACTAAATGGAAATACAACGTGCACTGAATGTGTGTGTAGCATTCTTGTGAGTAGGGATTTGTGTAGACTTACGATGATGAAAACCAGGACGATTAGTTTTTACAGTCTATTTTTAATAGCTAGTATGTGCTGTATGTGTGTATTTAAATCGGGTGTGTGTATTTGGAACTATTATAAGATATTATTTTAGCATTTGCTTCAAGAATCACACACACACACACACACACACACACATACACACATATATATATATGTAAATTAAAATCCATCCATCCATTCAGCCACATTTTTCATCCACCCACCTATCCTTCAGTCCATCTGCATATTCATCTCCCTCCCTCCCTCCCTCCCTCGCTCGCTCCCTCCCTCCCTACATCCATACATCCATACATCCATACATCCATACATCCATCCATCCATCCATCCATCCATCCATCCATCCATCCATCCATCCATCCATCCATACATCCATACATCCATACATCCATACATCCATACATCCATACATCCATACATACATACATACATACATACATACATACATACATACAGACATACATACATACATACATACATACATACATACATACATCCAATTTATCTAACAACCAAAATGTCTAAAAGCCATTTGGTCTAATGCCCACCAAGTCTAATGCCCATTTTGTCTACTACCATTTGGTCTAATAACCACAAAACCATTTGGTCTATTTCCCACTTGATTTAATATACATCTATTCTAATATTCATTTAGTCTAATATCCATTTGGTCTAATACCCATTGGTCAAATAGCCATCTGGTCTAATCTGGTCCAATATTCATTTGGTCCAATATCCATTTGGTCTAATATCCACTGATCTGATATCTACTTCGTCTAATAGGGTTATAAACGATAATTTCATTCTAGAAGTTTAGGGAAGAAGGTTTGAATATGTTTTTCTATAGTTTTAAGGGTGCTGAATCAGAATTTTTGGGTCCAACCTCTGGGAAATGTGGGGAACTTTGTAAAATAAGGAGGTAAAATTTGTACAGGGGTAAATTTGAAATCAAGTCAAAATTGTGTTTATTGGTTCTGACCTTTAGTTAAGAGGTACAGCCCTATTAAGGTTCAAGGTCATCCTGGGGGTAAACGTTACCCAGTGCACCGATTTGTTGAAACCGGTGTCAAATTGTCCGTCTTGCCTTATTTTGCAATGTTTGGCATTTGGTTTCGTAATTAGTGGGCAAAATGTAACAAGGGTCTACATGGTCTATAGGGGTCACCAAACTTGACCTCTAATTGTATACAGAGCTGTCACCCAGAGAATTGAAATTAATTTTCTGCTTCAGTATGACCACAGCAATAATTTGACACCGGTTTCAGCAAAATCTGAGCATTGGATTTTTTTTGCCCCAGAATGACCTTGAACCTTTCAGGCCTGTAGCCGTGTAACTAAAGGTGGCAACCTATGCATACTATACCTTTTTTAATCCGTATAATGAGACAAATACATTGGTGTACATTTAAACACAATTCGACTTGATTTCAAATTTACCCCTGTACAAATTTTAACCCCTTATTTTACAAAGTTCCCCACATTTCCCAGAGGTTGGACCCAAAAATTCTGAATCAAACTTCTAGAATGGGATTCTCGTTTATAACCCTACTAGACTGGCTCTGACATGCACACTATATCACGCCCATCCGTCCATCTATAATACATGTATATCCAATATGTCCAACCATTTCAATACAGCCATATTTTGATTATATTGAATCTGGCAGGTTTTAATAACATATTAGAGAATAGTGTAGGTAATGAGCTTTGAAATATTCATTAAAAATACTTCGCCAGGATGATAATTTCATGTATACAGAAGGTCAGGCCGGTGTAGAAGTAATTATAGTCCACCGTACTCATAGTCCAGCTGCAACGGTAAAGCATAGGGCACTCTATTCAGTTGACTCTTCACATAACATTAGTTTCATGCTTTATTCCGTTATCGTCTATGGAGCCCGGACTGTGGCTCCCGGCGGACTATATCTGCTTTCACACCGGATTCTAATGAGCATTTTCAATAGGCTGCATGCTCCAAATAATATGTCATATTTACACAAGAGATGGGTATTTTCAATAGGAATACGTGCTTCAATTTCTACAAAAATTTCAATGGTTTATTTAATCACTTATTCACCACTGCTTAATGAGCGGAAATTGTAGTAGCAATTACTCTTCAATTTAAATGCATTAAACTACACAAGACATTAATATAATTATGTTCCATTACAATAATTACACAAATGTAAAACTCTAATTTCAATAGAGTCTGGTAAGAAGTGAATTTGGTATTCAGCGAACATTGGTTTTGAATGATGAGATTAACAAAAGCCGAGTTGAGAGCCCTAAAATTGGCAAAGGGATTGTACTTGGATGCTGATGTCGTCAGCGTACGTCACCCCGACTTTAACTCCTGTGAAGTCAATTTGTACCGAAAATCGTCCCCACAATGTAATGGGCGTATTGCATAACAATAATACAGTTCGGAGGATAAGGATAATCCATCTCTTTTGTTGTGCAATACACCACTGCCTTATGGAAACGATTTTCGGAATAAAATAACCTACGGAAAACAAACCCTGGACCTGCGTATCTTTCTTTATTCACAATGAACTTCCAAAGCATTTGGGAAACTTTTTATCATTTGAAAGCCTACATGGCAATTCCCGCCATAGATTTCTTTTCAGATCTCCACTACTTAAAAAGTGTTAAAAGCATAAAACATAATTGGCATAGGGTGAAATAACTATCACGGTATTAGAGTAATGACCGTTACTTTTACATATTTTTTCTGACGATAACCATTACTGATGGAATTTATGCGAGAAGTAAATGAAGCGTGAACAGATTGACGAAATTTGTCGAGATTTGATTTTCCTACTTATCTTAACATCGTATTTCCTGTCCTACACCCGTCGCCTAACCGTGCTTTTGTATTTGCTGCTGATGTTCTGTTGATTAATGTAGTTCCATTCATGGATTGTTACAATCCATCAATTCGTAAATTTACTTTGACTTTTAGGGAGAAGATGAACGGCAGTCTATAACAGGCTCATTGTTGCTTGAGATTTTGCAAAATGTTTCCGCATTTTGGCATGTATTATTTCAAATTCCAAAACTGTTGTTGGAACATTGAACAAATTGAAGCAAAAAAATTCAAAAAATGGTATTTGTGGGTCTTCAGTAGTGGATATGTCGGGGGGGGGGGGGGGGGGGCTGTATGTAGCAATATTTTGGTGGCTGATTAACCATCTCTCAAATTCATTTAGAAATATTATTGATGGGGCCCTATTTCGGTAGGCAGTGTATTATGGCAATGATAAGCCAATCATTGTCAGTAACAGGTGTGCGTAATTATAGTGATATAACTGCATTCATTATCCATACTGATAAAATCATAGTTATATGAATAGTGATGGTGATGGTGATGGTGATGATGATGATTATATGATTATGTGATGATTAGGATATGATGGTGATGGGGTGATGGTGATGGTGATGGTGATGATGATGAAATGTGATGATGATATGATAGTGATAGTGATGGTGATGGTGATGATGATGAGTGATGTGATGATTGATGATAATGATTTTGATGATGGTGATGGTGGTGAGGTGATGATGATGATGATGAGAGATGATACTTATAGTGATAGTGATATGTTGATAGTGATGTGATTGGATGAGATGATATGATGAAGATGGTGGCTGGTGCTGATATGAGATGATGATGATGAATGAGGAGGAGGAGGAGTATCATCATCTCATCCATCATCATCATCATCATCTAACTTGCTTGCACGTAAACATATACCATGTCTACGGAATAAACACAGTGCCCTATTGAGGTTATTGGTTGTGGTGCCGTAAACAAATCATCATGTGCAGTACACAATGGACAACACCATAGACCCCCACATATGTCGCTCTCTTTTTAGGAAACCTTGAACTCCTTCAGGAGGTCTACAAACCTTTCTTACAGTATTTCCTGATTGGCTCGATTACATGATGTAACATGATATAACCTCTGAGTAATCCAAAACAACTCATATGAAGAGAATATGACCCAAAATGTTCTTTGAAAGATATCTTTTGGAGTGGGCCCCGTTTTCAATATGGCAAATATTTGTAGAGCAGTCGATTGAATTTTAGACTACAAATTCCCGTTTTTATTTAAATTGTAAGTTTGATTCAAGTCACGCAGAATTATGAAGTTTAACGATGCTTGTTAGAAGTAGAGCTCTGACTCTAACCATATAGTGGCCTTTAAAGGTAAATACATTTCATAGATGACGATACACCCGCCTGTACATTCTTTACAAGAAGTAAAAGAATTAACTTACAAAACCAGCAAAATCTCCGGAAAGGGCAACGACAACGATAGACGTTCACACACTACTGCCCGGCTCCAACCAAACCCATGACGGCTGAAACGCCATTTTGACACTATAGGCAAATAATCATTGCTGGGTTTACGACTTGGAGAGTTACGATAGGCCACCATGTATAGTCAATCACCGGAGACAGCTGTTCTAATGTATGGCAAATCATTAGGCCAGGGGCCATCGAACATGTAAATATGATCCCTAATTCAGCATATTTAGAGAAGCTGTTTTGTAATAATAAATAAGTCAAATATCGGCTTGTCATCTCATCCGTGCCCACCACAATTTTCTTATAAATATTTGAACAAACTCAAGAATTCCACATTAGGCATAAAGCAACAACTACTTGATTTCTTTCGATAATTTCCAAGCCTTGCAGCTTTAGTTCCCTTAAAACGATTTCAGATTTGTGCTATACCCGAAGGCGTCAATTGTATTTTCTGAACAGTAACC
Organism: Ophioderma brevispina; assembly: GCA_023653785.1. NCBI lineage: Eukaryota > Metazoa > Echinodermata > Ophiuroidea > Amphilepidida > Ophiodermatidae > Ophioderma > Ophioderma brevispina. The sequence goes on along the minus strand of JAMKCH010014015.1, from coordinate 73,310 downwards.
TCCTTCGGGTAAATTTAGAAATGCAAACTTGCTCTTCCTGTGCAAATATAGTGTCGGAATAATTTCATTTAGGATTGGTCTACTTGTGGTGGGTAGAGGTCCCTTGAGGGGGCTAATAATACCGCAGACACCTACACCTACAATACGAATAGAATTTAGTATACATATATCGGAGTGAGCAAGAGAGAGCGAAAGATAGAAAAAGAGAGGCACAGACAGAAAATATGGAGAGGAAAGAGAAAGAGTGTGTTTTTGTGGACGCGATGAGCACATCAACTACGAAGGTAAAAGGGTACACCTCATAATTCGTAGTACAACATTGCTTGTTTTTTTAATTGATGTTTTTCCAATTAAGCTCTTTTCTGATACATAAATATTCGAGGATAATTGACCTTTTCTGACTGATGTCATCAAAGGTCAGAAAAGGTCAATTATCCTCACAACATCACAGGATGTCCTCTGATGAAGACATGTGGTACATGTCGAAAATTCAAGGTACGTCAACTTGTGCTGTAAACCCTGTTTAAACCTATCAACATGTTTACCTACCAGCACGTATGAACTTGCATTCGATGAATATTCAAGCATTTTGACAAGAGGCTGCACATGGTGCCATGCAGACCTAGTTGTGGTTTTTGTGTTTTCTAATTTCCGATTATGTCGATTGTGTTCTCCCACTTGATCTGATAGCCTGGCACTTGCACATACGCCCATCAAGTTACCGGGAATAACTTGTCGGTTTTATGGTGAAGCAATAATGCATATTGCAAAACCCCTTCATACTTCTAATCTTGATGGTTAACCACTAAAACGCGGTTTTTTGTTTAGTATCTTGAATGAAAGGTATTTGAGGGCTCAAATCTTTTCAGGACAACAATGAGAAAACTACGTCCTTCACCTGATATCAAAACTCGATTAGCTACTTCCGGTAATCGGGGGTCCCCAGACGATCGAACACGCACCTTTAAAACGGCGGTGTTTTTTGTTTATATCTTGAAAATGAAATAGATTTGAGTGCTCAAATTTCACGACGAAAATAGAGAAAATACGCCTTTTCATCTGATGTCAAAACGATCCTACTTCCGTTAAATCAGGGGGGTCCTAAAGACGATTGGGGGGTGGGGAACACGCACCTTTAACCACATACACACACCCACACTAACGCAACATACTAAAATGTACTTGATCAATCAAGAACCATGGCTACCAGGTATATAATCTTACCTCTCACCTTACTTAGAACCGTAGATTGCGATGACTACCGGCAGGTTTGAAAAAGTTTCAACGCGGCACGAGAACGTAATGTAACATGTCACAGACTGAAATTCCTTATTCATTATTTTATCAGAATGGCTAGAAACAATATGATCATTAGGCCTTTTGAAGTTGTTAGTTCGAGCCCCGCCATGTCCAACGTGTGTGTAACTGTTGTATCCCCGGGCGAGATTATTATTATTCTCATATTGCCTCGTTGACCCAAACAACAATTTTGGGAGGGAGTTTTTTTTTTTGTTTTTTGTTTGGGATTTTTTTTTTTTGAAAGTAGCTGTTAAAGGTGATATTACAACCTAAGTGCTGATAGAGATGTGTACTTAAGTGAAGCAATGATTGTGACGATTCCCTAATGGCAGCTCAATATCAAATTGGCAATCGCGCCTGAGCACCCCGCAGGGTGGATACATCCGCGTTATAAATCACAATTAATTTTTATTAGTATAAATTAGTGGAGCTCGCAATTCAAGGCCAAACCGCAACGGAATTGGATGTGGGAAAAGATACTGTTAATATTTTCATACGTCCACATACCCTTGTTCATTGCCCGGTTCGCAGTCATGCAAGTGCATGTGACGTGCCTGTGTGCCTTTTCAATGTTATTTAAAACACATACTAAAACGGCTGTTGAAAAAGCGCTATCACTTGATTTAGGAAAACATGCCATAAATTTGGTAGATTGATACTAAAACCCTTTTACTTTTTGACTCAAAGCAATGGGGATATAATGTATCGTAATTTCTCGCAACCCGAACATCTAAAAAACAAAACTGAGGCGGCCCACAACATATTAAATTTTATGTAATTTTTAATGCTGGAAAATGGGTTACTAAAAATATATTTAAACTATTCATGAAGATTAATATCGATACAGTGTGTTGGTTCAAAATAATTTAACATCGTTATTTCGCTATGGCAACCACATAATAAAAATGCCTAACAATATGTAATATATAACCGTGATATTACTTACCTAAAATTGACTTAATATCTTGTCATTTTTTCCGAAGTTTGTAAATACTAAACTGTCATAAGGTTCTATGCCATACTTAATTTGTAATGTTTACCAAACGTGTGTAATTATATTTGGTGAGTGACGGGTTCATACTTCATCGACAGACGCTGTCAGTTCGAACATGCATGTGTCTGAACATATGCGTTTGACGTGAAAAGCACTGCGAAATGTTAGCGACGACCAACGTCTGCCGATATAATTCTAGGGCTTTAAAGGTCCCAGGAAATAGATGATAAATTCTAGTCCAAATCTTTACGGGCATTCCATTCTAATAAACAGGTGCCACAAAAAGAATACACGACGCAGTGACATCATTAGCGAAACTATATTTTCATTCAGTGCATGAATAGATTCACACCAGTCACCTGGAAAAAAAAAAATTTTCTATTACTCTCTGAAAAATCATAGTGTCACTAATATTCATCACCAACCCAATAGGTTTGAATGCTTTCTCGGTCCCTCCTGTGTAGACTGACACAACCACCCAATTGCTCTTTGCATTTCCCTGGACCTTTAAGTTCAGAAATGGCAAGAAAGCGTTCCTTTATTATTACTGACCTAATCTATCTGAAAAGAGGGTGAATAAGCAAAATGACAATCTGTAGTTAGGCATTTCTGTAACCTTTGAAAGTATTTCTAGAACCCTCAGCTCAAACAGTTTTAATATTGACCAATGCGTGTCACTTAAATTTGTTGAAATCGTGAATGCTCTTTAGAACTGTTTGCATTTGTGTGCCTGTTGCCCGTCACACTCAAGCTTGGTTTGCTTTTCACAGTGCGTGTAAAACCAATCGAAGGTAATAGATCAAAAAAAAAAAATCGGTCCTGTCAACAAGGTAAGGTAAACTGTTTGAAATCACTGACGACTTACGTCATTGACGGAATTATATTGTATTTTACAGACTTCTCTCTACGTAAAATAGACAATTATTGCTGACTATTTTCAGCATAACATATACACTGGACAAGGGAAAATTATACTTTGCAGTAGCAGAATAACAGAAATCATTAGGCAAGGTTTCAAAACCCAACCGTTGGTTGCTGGCGGTTCCTGCTAGTTCTTTACAGTTGGACCGGTTTCTATTGTTCGACACAATGAAATACCGTTCGATGGCGCTACGAACAGCCGGTCAATCAGCGGTTGAATTTTGAAGTCAACCCTTATGAAATATGATTTTCCACTGTTTTAGGGTTTGCTACTGGCAGTATCGATGCATTCTGTGGCCGGTAATTTGCCATAATTTTACGGACTAAAAAAACCTATAAAATTGTACTTCTATGCTATGAAACTGTGTTGAACTGAAGAGAAGAGTGTTTTGGATACGTTGTTAAAAAGTCCACCAAAAAGCCATTTGAAAAGGAATCTATAAAAATAACAAACATGTTAAACTACAAACATTTACTAACAGTGTATATGAATTAGGAAGATTTCTTACAGTGTATAGGTTGGCAAAATCATGGACAAATTCAAGCGGCTGACATTTAGTAGTACATTTATTAAAAGGTAAACGTAATTTTTTTTAAAATAAAATAAATAAATAAATGTAACTTTAAAAGGAGCCGTCGGTATTACGATAAACCCTACTATGGTATATTGACAAATCTTAAAATGATTATATGCAACTTTTATTCCAAGTTACTTAGCTGTTTTGTCACTTTTATTGGGTAAAAAACAACCTAACGGACCCAAATAAATTATACCGTCTAGCAGTTATGTTAATGCGACAAAATGTTTGAGCGAGTCAGGCAATGCATAGCTTGACTAGGTGGTGCTGTTGACCAAACACAATGCGATTTGGTTGTTTATCATTTTTTATTTAACACGTAAGTGTATAAGGGGTGTCTATGTGGACCCAACATTTTGTTTTTCGGTTACCGTTTTTAACGATAAATTATTTTTGCCCAACATATCATGTTATTGCCTAAATATCAGTACCGCATATTTTGGTGCAAAAAAAAATCAAATCGGCCATGGCGTTATTATGCTAATTAGCATAATTAAGCATTTTAGTGGCTCAATTCAAAATTTGTTTTGCCCCTTAAATCGTACTGGATTGGGGGAAAAAGTACTGTATTAACTTTTTAAATATTTTATTTAAGCAATGTTATATATATATTTATGTTCTCTTATTGTGAGCCAAATATTAAGGAAAATATTAGGGAAAGTGGTTTTTCATTTTTTGGCGGGAGAATTGGGTTCGCGTTTTAAAAATCGGGTTTTTTTGGTAACAGATTCCACCGGCAAAGTGGATAAACGGGGAGTGTGCACTAACGGGAGTGTGCAAGACCTTACAAACTGAAGTGTGTATGGAAAAAGTACTTAGGGAAAGTGTTTTTTTTTTTTTTTTTTTTTTTTTTTTTTTTTTTTTTTTCATTTTTTGGCGGGAGAATTGGGTGCGCGTTTTAAATATCGGGGTTTTTTTGGTAACAAATTCCACCGGCAAAGTAGATAAACGGGGAGTGTGCACTAACGGGAGTGTGCAAGACCTTACAAACTGAAGTGTGTATGGAAAAAGTACTTAGGGAAAGTGTTTTTTTCATTTTTTGGCGGGAGAATTGGGTGCGCGTTTTAAATATCGGGGTTTTTTTGGTAACAAATTCCACCGGCAAAGTAGATAAACGGGGAGTGTGCACTAACGGGAGTGTGCAAGACCTTACAAACTGAAGTGTTTGTTGTGCTGCTTTTCAAATTAAATATATATGGATTTACGTCACAGTGTAATTTGAAGTCTCTTTCAGTACTCTAACAAGATACGTATCAATTGCATTCAAATTACCAGTTGTCTCTTCCGATGTGTCGCTTCAATGGGACATCATTAAAGTACAGTCACGAATCTATACAATCAGTTCGTTAGCGATAACTACACGAATGAACATGTTTTCACATCTTATAAAAGACTATGCATGCATTCATGAGCTTGGTCTGTACCTGTCAAGCACGATTAGATGGTAAAAAATTGCTGGACATGAATAGCAATTGCTTGGTGTATGTAGAACTAGCGTCCTTTAAAGACGGCGCTCTTTATTTGAAATTATTTTTGCATTGATTTATTATTTACTATTTTTTTAAAGGGTAACGCATGTATATTACAAAAAAAATACCAGAAAAAGTAACAAAAATATTTAAAAGAAACCATGGACATTTTCTCATAGAGATTTGTAATAGTAATAGAATTTAGGGAAAATGTAACACAAAATGGGCCTTTCCCCCCAAGGCGAGTTTTGGCTAGTTTCCGTGTCTTACCATTAACTTCACAACTTACCCGCTTTTATTGACTATACTTGCCTGACACATTAACAACTAGAAATAGACCCTGACTTAAAAAAAGGTGCTGTTATTATCCAAGTCAGTAAATAATTAAACGGACGCCTCAAATAAAAAAAATAACGCAGAAAAACATCATTTATGTTTCAGTACTGAAATATCAATGATAAAATGGGCTTTCGCAGGCATCTTTGGAATCAGCACTGTTAAAGCAGAAAAATTATGATATAAATGGCGCATTTAAACTAAATGCCTACCTTAAACTTGAACACCAACTTGAATTATTATTTTATTTTTGCGAAACCTGCATAATTTATTTTATTTATATTGCATGAGAAGCGACCTCTGTTGATTTTATTCAAACAGACAAGAGAACCGTTTTTAAAACTTAACTAGACGTCAGGGGTGCAGAAAGTTGTTCTTTCATCAGGAGCAAAATGTAGGTACCTAAAAGACTTTCAACCATTTCCTCGGAGTGGCGCTCCCAGCTCCAGCATTTTTGCACCCCTGCTAGACGTTTATAATTTTCTTTTAGCTTAACATTTAAGTGACCAAGGGGTTTTCACTCAATTGCGTGCCCAAGGGGGGGGGTCCATGGGACCCCCCCCCCAGGAAACCACTTTCCCGAGGGAATTTTTGCACGAAATGTATACCACATGTGAGGGATCATAAGACAACCCCAAATCAGCAATAAAAATGAGATTTGTTATTTTTGGGTGCAAATTAGGGGCAAAACATTGTTTTCAAAACACGCGAAAATTGGGCAAAAAGACGGAAAATTCAAATGAGCCTTGCGCTTACATCAACCATTTTGAAAACTTATTTTATGTTGATATCTATTCTAGAAGACCCAAATTACTTATATTTAACACACAACCAGCAGTTTTAGGGAATCCTGTATTTTTTACGTTTTACGGGTGTTGCAAAATACACGTCATTTTCCCATAGAGTTTGTACAGTAACGGTTTGGCAACGTACATGATGAAATTGTTTGTTTTCAGCACATAAAGGGTTAATTATTTTTAATGTAACTAATAATTATTTACTTACATGTATGTGTGAACTTATATCAGCAAAAAAAATTACTTTGGTTCTCGGTTTCTTATTCTTATTTTTAAAAATATTCTCAAATGACTTCCGTTAGTGCCCGGGGGGTTCCATGGGACCCCCACTAATTAACTCATTAACGGCTTGGCCGATTTTAATTATTTTGGTATGAAAAGAAGCGCATTTAAAAGTCAGACAATTACAAAAAAAAATCGGCGCAAAATCCCACGCGTAAAGCGGCCAGCGCGAAAACAAAATTTTGGGGGTCCCTTGGTCACTTAACTGTTAATTTATAAGCGCCATCCATCTCCTAAAATTTGCAGTTGCCGCCGCATATGGAACTACTCCCCTTTTCCAGACCAATACGGTACTATTTATAATTAAGGAAATACTAAAATATGTGGAAGTGAGCAATAGCAGTGGATCATGATCCAATTGTGAGCCCTATCTGGTGATGTAACTAAAAAATGGTGAAATAAATTTTGTTGGAATATGGTCCACATTAGGCAAGTCCCACAGACTAGAACCAAATATGTACGAAATAAACAACACAAAGTCAGTATCTTTGAGACATCTAATAGTCTCCTGGGAGACCATTTTGTAACTGAACCGTATTCCTGTTTCCTCATGGCAAACCAGTTTTCGTAACTAAACCGAGGCTGAATAAATAAATATTTACTTCTAATACTACTACTGATACGTAGTAGCTTACGCTAACCGACTTATGAATATTTCTCAAACAAACAGCTATTTTAGACAATAGGTCTGGCTTGCTAAAAGGTAAGAGTTTATGTGATATATTTTCCGTAAAATATACTATGTACCAGCGGCGGATTTAAGGAAAAGGGCCCTGTCAGCAGCTTAAGGTGGGGCCCCTTTAGTATCACGAAGTGACACAATGTCCCACTTTAGTGTAACTAAGGGGTGTCTGAGGGGGGCCCTGGGAGCAATATTTTAAGGGGGCCCTGTCAGCAGTTGCTGACACTGCTGACTCTTAAATCCGCCACTGCTATGTACATTTCTAAAGCTATAAGGTTAAATAATACAGGAACCACTTCAGTGAAATCTAAGAGTTGATAAACCGAGGAATATGTAATTATTTGTGGCTCGAGGTCCCATAAAGCACAGGTAATTTTAGGTCTCGTGGTTTAAATCTGTATTAATATTAAGATTTAAAAAAAAATAAAGTCACTAGAAGGATAACCGTCTATTATGATTGTCTTTCACCAATTTTCGTGAGATTATGACATTAACATGTTCACCCGTTGTTATACAAGTCTTAAATCTTACTGCGGCCAAGTAACATTTAAGGTGTAGCGTCCATCCCACTCTGTGGGTGGTTGGAATCAGATATTCCAAAAAATAATGAAATCTCTGTATGTAATGACAAGCAGCTTTTTTCAGGTCATTGAGGGGGGGGGGGAGACTACGTTATTTTACCCCGACCTTCGACTGCAATTTTCTTGACTTTAACAATATAATACTTAAGCATGTCGTATATCATATTGAAGCCCATGTTGAAAAGTTTTGAAAAATGGGAATTATTTTGATCTTGTTGCCATGGTAACTGAACAGGGCCTCTGATTGGCTAAACACGGGAACAAACGTAACTGCTTACCGGTAACTTGCATTTACACGATACTTGGGGAGAATGTGCATGGGTATAGTACGCAGAAAACCACGGCGGAGCCGGATTTTTGATATGGTTGCCATGGCAAGCACGAGCTGACCAATTAGGAAATGTTATGCCATAATCAAATTGAAGTCCAAATTCAAAAATCCGGCTCCATGGTTTCATAGCCCTTTGCATGATTGATATGTATGCCAAATTTCATGTTGATACAATCTTTCGTTTTTGAGTTACGTTCGTTCCCGTTTCATAAAATCCCGATTTTCACCATTTGAGATATTGAGCGAAACGTAATCCAAAATAATAAAAATTGCAAAAAACTATTAATTTGGCCCAAATCTTGGAAATAATTGTTCATTTATTGTAAAATATAAATTATTACATTTTTTGAGTGCATTTTGGTGCAAATAGGGGATGATCTAATGGGTTAAAGTATTTTTAAATAACTGTCTAAAATATTGGGTGAATAATAATAAAGAAATACATAAGAAATGCTGAGCTGAAAATTTCGAGTTGGTTTGATGCCTAATGAATTTATTTAATGTTTTAATTAATTTTGAAAAAGCTTGTAATATGTGATCAATATAATTAAAAATTATATTTCCTTAAAAATCACAGGGTGAGCACTTTTTACATACAAATGTATACAAAAATGCATCGAACTTGCGAGACTTGCTTGCTTAAATCGAGCATTAAATTTGAACGGAATGTCCTATTTACCTCAAACAAAAAGCAAGTGAAAGCTGAAAGTTTACACTTTCCTATCATGATATAATCTCAAAGCTTGTAGACTCAATTTGAAAACATAGACCCCCTCCTTAAGCGGTGTTCCTTGAAAGCAGCGGGGGCCCCCTCTGACCACACCTACGCAAGAACTTTGGCAAATATTTGCCTCATTCTTCCATGGCAAGGTTGATGCAATACGTGACAAGCTGGATAATATGGTTTTGCCAAAGATAAGTGTTAATGTGGCTAAAAACTGCACCAGCAGCTTTGTTGAATTTGAATCATTGACAGAGGATTGTGTTTGGATCTTGTTATGCAATCATCTTCGTCGACGTGCGATGTTAATGATCTGAAAAATTATCGGCCCATTGCGAACTTTATTTTTATTTCCAAGATACTCGAGGAAGCAGTCTCATCTCAACTGAAAGTCTATCTGCATAAAATGGCCTTTATTCTGATATGCAATCGGCCGATCGCCAGTTCATGCAATATGAATGATTTCTTGATTATTCTGCCGCATTTGACACCAGCACCCATTCCATCTTTTTCGAGCGTCTACAAAGTCGGTACGGCATTGGGGGCACTGTGTTACGGTGGTTTAAATCATATCTTACTAATCGTTTCCAAGCCGTTGTTGTGAATGATAAGCTTTCAGACATTCATATCCTTCCTTGCGCTACCCCACAGGGATCTGCCAAGGGGCCTCTTAATTTCATTCTATGGCGTGATTGGTGCACATAGCGGAATTATGCATACGATTTATGCAGATGACACACAACTGTATTTAGTAATACAGTCATCCAAGACATCTGAAGCTATTAACAAATTAGAAAGTTGTATCTCTGATGTAAGATCTTGGGTCATCACTAAAGGGCTTATCCGGAATGATTCAAAGACGGAGATTGTGCATTTGCATTCTAAGCATCGCGCTCCTTCTAGTCTACCAGCTATTGTTATCGGCGAAGCCAGAATGCTTTTGTGTCCACTAGATTAGATTAGACTGTAATAATTCTCTGTTTGTGTGGTCTTCCTTTCAGTCATATTGCACCTTACAACGTGTACAGAACAGCTCAGCAGCGAGACTTGTCACTTTGAGAAACCGATATGTCCTCAACAATCTGCACTGGCCGTTTCAAAACCTTACTCATTGCCTATAAGATACGAAATGGTATGGCTCCCAAGTACCTCGAGGAACTTATCTTGGATTATAATGCAAGTATTTCTCTACGCTCATCGTCGAAAGGTTTTCTTAGTGCTGTTCCACGAAGTAAGACCATGTACGAGTACCGGGCTTTTGCCATTGCAGCTCCCTGTATGTGGAACAGCCTCCCGGTGGATGTTACAAATTCACCAACTGTTTCCACTTTTAAACCTAACTGAAGACAAAAAGAAAACTTTTTTAATCAGAGTGAGTTCGTTTTGGTGGCAAATTGGTCATATGCTGAACCTCCTTCTTTTTTTAATAATTGAAATGTTAAAATCACTAGGTTTATATTTAGTTTATATGTTGTATTTCATTTAATTTATGGTTTAAGAATCTGTATTTGTGTTTGTGTGTGTTTGTGTGTGTTTGTGTGATTATGCACAGCGCTTAGAAACGTATTAATTATTAATATTATTAATGTTAATCAAGCTGGTGCATTTTGGTTTAGTTCTTCGTAACTAAAACAATTTTCTGGTCAACATGAAAATTTGGCCATTTGGCGAATTTAGCTTGTACTTTTGCCTAATATTGTAATATTTCCTCTGTGATAGTTCTATGTGAAAGAAACGTGCCCTAATTGACCAATTTTCCATAGACTACTGTGTATAAGTGAGTTAGTGGCGTTTAACCCAAAGAGGACCTGCTGGCACGATTATGGATTTTGATGAAAAAAATCATCAGGTTCGTTCAATTGTGACACAATGTCAAAAGATTTCTCGTATATAGCAAAACTTACTTTTTAAGTAGTGACATTTCGCTTTTTCAAACTGATATGGTAGCTGATCCTTGGGTTGACTTGGTGACGTCATTGTATGATGACGCCCTCTGGATCAGCTAATCATAAAGATAACTGAGTTGGTAAGCCCCTCGTCTGCATTCATCAGATTCTTCCCATGATCTATAGTCCTCCTTTTGTCCTTATCCAGATGGCTTCTTGAATCCATCTGGCATTTTTACTGTTTTCTTTTTACAGAATGTTGCATTCCTCCAAGTTTATGAGATGGTTCTCATTAGCGACATAATCCGCTATTGCAGATTTAGTCTGTTTGGTTTCAGAGTCTCGTTTAGTAGCTCTCGTGAATTTCCTTTGCGCTTATCTTTGAAGTCTATACCTAAGGATCAGCTGCCATGTCCGTTTGAGAAAGCTTCCTGTTAGGAAGCGAATCGTCACTACTTAAAAGGTAACTTTGGATTTTATAAGAGAACTTTGAAATTAAGGTTATGGATTGCTCAACACAACACATATGAATTTACCAAGAAGAACACCCTGCTGTGAATCGGAAGCGGCATCTTAGTGGGACAAGGTTAGTTAGCTCTATTTCCTTAATTATCCCCTTCTACTTCAAGAACCGATATTTTGACTCGATCGATGTTCCCAAGAGATGTCGTCTTCAAGGTATAATACCTGAATAATTAATCAATTCTACCACGCAATCCTTTTTAATTAAATATTTCTTTTGAACTTTGCTGAAATGTTGAGTTCAAACCTAATTAAGTCAACTTGACGATTTGGCACCTGAACAAATTGATAGTAGAGTAGTGGTTAATTACCTGTTCTCTGAAACCCCATTGCCATTTTGTCAACATAACGAGACTGATTATGCCCGTATTTCAACATGTCAGATAGCACTTCAACAGTGAAATAATCCCACATCAAGAAAACCCTATCCGTGTTCTGGAACCCCGTGGGAATCAACCCGCATACAAAGTGTGAATGCCCTGCTATGCTTAAGCATAAAAACGTGCTGTAAAGTTTCCAATCGACGTGATAAAACACACTTGTTACCTGAAACCATATTTCCCATAAGCATTTTTCTGACACGGCGTGACTATAATGAATTCCTATGGCATTTATCCAGCAGTGCGTGGTCCGAGGTTTTTATAGGGAAGATTTTTTTCTTTGCAGTTTGCCATAGCTGTACAGTGTCCTCGAGGTAATATAATGTCAAATGAAACCATATTTTCACCACTTTGTATAATTTGGTTAAAATGTAATCAAAAGTTCAATCTTGTAAATTTAAGAAATTACATTTTTGAAAGGATAAATATGAACCATTTGAAAATTGCCACCACTTTATTTGATTTTGAACAAAATATTGATGATTTTGCTGGTGAATAATGGAAATATGCAAATCAAAATGACTTCACTTATCAAATATGCCGTCATTTTGAGTTATTAAGTAATTAAGTATCTCCCACAATTACTCATCAAAGTTGTTTGAGTCTCATTTGGTATGAGAAAACAAGAAAAACATATCCACTAGGTAAATTCTTTGCATTTTTAAAATTGTAATGTCGGTTAACATTTTTATGTAGTTTACACTGATCTCTATAGATATTTGACAATAGAGGACACTATAACACCTAAGTCGGGACCTTTTTAGACCTATCTGGCAGGTATCCCGCCATGATTTTTTTCCGAGTTTCAAGGGTGATAGCTTTTGAATGCCCATATTTATATCAAATGGTGTCGCCATTAATTAAAATATTTAAAATGCATAGTGGAAATGGATGTACCACGCATCAGTACTTCTTCGTCGCCATCTTGGATTGTTGGCCATAGAAAGGAGTTGGTGTACTTGCGTATTTGTTCGAAGGGCCGTCGATTTGAACGCGTATATGTAAACCTTTCAAATTGCTCCTTTCAAAATAGCGTGGAATGCAATTTTGTTTAGCCCTACGCGATTTGCAATATTTTTCTATCAACATGAATGATAGATCGCAATATGTGAAATTTGAATGTTCCTTTGTAATGTAAAGAACTATATCAGACATAGATCTGACTTCTATCATTTTTTTAAACTCGTGCTGACGTAGCCTCTCGAACTTAAATATCAAATCTCGAAACAAAGACATGAATTCTTTAATATTTTTCTAATATTTCATTTTTGTAGTTACATACGTCAATTTTGAGCTACACGTCTCAATTTTCGATTTGTCCTGAAAGTCTTTCATGATAAATTACGTTAAGCTATATACATCATCGGCTTCATCACATACTGATCTATCTCACAAAATACGTGTTTCGAGAAAATCGCAATTGAAAATCTTCCCTTCGTAATACGCTCGAAAGATACCGATTGCGTCATTTACTACCAGGCAAAAGGAAATATCATCAAGAAAACACTTCAGAGTTTTTAATTCAGTGAAAAATAAATGCTGGTTATCTAGCCAACACTGTTTAATATGACTGCAAACTTATAGATCAGTATGTGACGAAGATTTTTTTTTCCAAACGATGTCTGAGATAGACCACAGATAGACCAGTATGTGACGCATTCATCACTGTATTATAAAAAAGGCGCAATTGTCAGATCTAGTGATCTATGTCAGATAGCGCTGTATGTGACGCAGATTTGATATAGATCGGTATGTGATGAAGATAAATGTATTTTATCGATTTAGATTTCTTAGATAGAACACAGATAGCTCGGTATGTAACGTATTCATCGCCGTGTTAAAGTACGTATGTACGTTATTTTTAGTGCATCACATAGTGATCTATGTCAGATAGCGCTGTATGTGAAAAACTAAATTTGAATTAAATGCACATAGATCTCTGTAATTATTTAGAGTTCAACGTCATATTAACACTACCAAATTTTTCTCAAAAATGTCAAAAATATGAGATAGAACAGTATGTGATGCAGCCGACGACATGTAGAATAATCATCAAACACAGAGTTGAAAATGAAATTGTAAAGCCTCCTACAATGATATTTAAATGTTCACTTTAATGGCGAATTTGAAATGGTGAAAGGTCATTCCACTTTATTAAGAGGATTTTGCTGAATTATTTTCAAATTATCGGCTGGTCTCAATATTACCATGTCTATTAACAATTCTTAAAAGACTAGTACCAAACAGATGTTTGGATTATATGGATACCCGTAATATTCTAAAAGTGCATAATGCAGTTGAGAAAAAAAAATGAATTATCAAAAGCGTTTGGTACCATTGAGCCAGGCCTGTAACCAGGGGAGAAGCGGTGTGGGCGGATGCCCCCCCCCCTTTCAAAAGGTCCTCAAAACCCCTTAAAAAGCTTTTTGTCGAAAAAGTTAACATTTCGGTAAAAAAGTACTTTGCTAAATTTGCCCACCCCCTTTGCAATTTTGGGAAAAGGTCCCCTCCCCTAACAAAATCCTGGTTGCGGGCCTGCATTGATCGTACTATTCTTCTGCCTAAATTAGAACATTTTGGTGTTCGCGGAGTTATAGATATTTTGATCCACATAAAATAAATTCGAATTTGTTTTATTATGATGCTACCAGATATGCAAGACTTGTGCGTTTGATGATAAATCTCTGAAATTGGCACATATTAAGGACGCGTCCAAAGAATGATTTTTGGCTATAGGGCATTGCAGGGCATAGGGCATTGAACAAAGCAACTTACAAACATGGAATAAGTGTCTTTTTTGACTAATTTCATGACCAGGATTCCATTTGAATCATTTTACCATATTCCAAGCCAAGATGAAAATCAAAAATACTTCTTAAAGATTTTTTTCTTTGACCTTAGGGAAGCCTACTTAGCCTAGTAAATTCCTATCCTTAACCCTCGTCTACCTGAGCCATTTTTTGTAACAAAACTCCCGAAGGGGGGTGGTTACCACCCCCCTGTGATTTTCGTTACTGAACACTCGATTCCTGTAAATTTGGTACCAATGGATAGCTTAGGGTTTCTTCTTTCCATTTAGGCCATGGTACATGATACAATGTTGGCCTTTTAATTAAATATTCGTGCTCCAGACCTGGGGATTACTTATTTCCTTCACTAAAATTAAAACAATATTATTTTAACCAGGAAATGCTTTGTCCCCACATGAAAGGGTGCACATTATTTAGAAAAATTAATAAAGTGTCAACTCAATTTATTTCTAGAATATCAGTGACCAATGGATAGACATAACCTCAACATGCTCAACCGAACAATGGGGCTAATGATACTCAATAATCGGCCGGAACACACTTCACATTCTTTTACATCTGGTCCATTGTTATTGTGCATGCAGTTGAACAGATTTCGAAGCTGCATTGCCCATGTTGCCCGGGCTGCATTGGCGCGAGTTCTTTCCTCGTTCGCGATAAAAGAAATCTTGAGATTCTACTGTTTGTTTCATTAACTTTGACCATATGATTAATAATTCTTTTTTCGAAAAGAAAATGTAAAGGGACAAAATTCATGAAAGAAAAGCCCATGGCAAGGGCTGACCTAATTTGTGCATAACCTAAATCCGCAAGTTATTGTCTTTAAAACCATGAAAAACCATATTTCTATTCAATTTACCAAGAAAGACAATGGTATTCAGCGACCTACATTTTAAAATCATGAGCGAGGTGAGTATGTTGCCCTTTAAGTTATGAACTGATACTAGAGCTCAATATGGGGAAGTCATAACACCTGATATAGCTTGAAATCCTTTCAACAGTGTGGGCAGTAACAATGGACCTGCATACCCTGTCGAGAAAAGATCTGAAGTGCTTTTAGGTTGATTGTTAAATATCATTAGCTCTATTGTTCGCTTGAGTTTACGTGTACATATTGGTCATTTACATTCTGGAAGAATATTGAGTTGACATTTTATTCATTTTTCTAAATAATGTGCACTCTTTTCATTTGGGGATACAGCTTTTCCTGGTTAACATAATATTTTAAAGATTTTAGTGAAGGAAGTAAGTGATCCCCAGCGCTGTAGCACAAAAATATCGTTAAATCGCGAACGTATCATTGCCTAATTGGTACAAAAATAAGTACTAACATCCCCATTATGACGTCAGCATGACGTCATATGTTGAGGAAAGTACGAAAATACTGAATATAGGGTGGAAAATTTATATTTCGCAATTTAGCGACTCAAACACCTTATTATAGCTCTAAAATGCTGTCATTATATAAAACTAGTCATTTCCCATCAAGTAGCGTCCAACAAACGCGTGAAAAGCTGATTTTCCTAACTTTTTTGGCGAAAAATTGAATTTTCACTGTGTGTGTCTAAATGGCAGTTTTGCTGATATGCGAACTTTATGACGTCATTGTGACGTAATGCTAGGCATGTTGGTACTCATTTCAATGGAAAGAGGAGGACCATAGCTATCCATTGGTACCAAAATCAAGTGTCTGCGATGTTCCTGTGTTGTGTTAGGCATGTTGGTACTTCTCTTCCGGGGGGTGGTTACCACCCCCCCCCCCATCCATCACTTTGGGATCACCCTGTATCTTACCTATACCCCGGTGGATGTTTGTTTTTGGATTAAAAGGAGCGGAACATGTCAATTGACAATTACATTAAATAATTTGGCACCAAAAAAGGGGGTTTTAGCAGCCGGGGAAACACCTGAGGGGGGGGGGGTCCACGGTAGACGAGGGTTAATAAGCTGGTGAGAAAGTGGAGATTAATAAATATTTTCCATTGGGCTGAGAGCTTATAGTGGGCACATGTGGTCCGGTGGATTAAGCGCCCGATGCACACACCCAAGGTTGTGAGTTCCAGTCCGCTGCGGCCAATATGTTGCGTCCTTGAGTAAGGCACTTTACCTCAATTACTCTCGACCAAGGTGTACATACCGGCTAAGCCTGGAAAGGTATACAGTTGTACGTGAATAGTGGCGAACCCCTCATAGCAAAAATTACAGCGAGGAGTCTGGCCCAAACGCCAAGGAAAGAGAAATGGGCACTCCGCCCACGAGCTTGCTCCGCATGATGCTTTAGCTTTATTATTATTATTATTATTGAGCTGAGAACTAGCAGGCTCGCTTAGCGTTAGGGATGCTACAATCTGGCCCATTATTTCTTGGACAGTTTAGAACGTACGCCCGCTTTCCAGCCAAAAAGGCGTACCATCGTGTTGCACGTAGACGCAGTACACGCAAAGATCAACGCGCGCGTTTGTTATGTCCAAGAAATTATGGCCCAAAGTATAGACATTCCTATTTATAAATTTGGAACAATTATGAGGTATAGTAAAACAAATGCAACATGGTTTATTTCGGGGAATATCATCCTGTTGGATGAGACTACCTCATCTCATCATCCAACACCAGTGTTGCAGGAGATATAGTCCTCCGGGCTCACAGTCCGGGAACAATGGTGAACAATAGGGCAATCGATTCAGTTGACTCTTCACGCAACATTAGTTTCACGCTTTATTCCGTTGTCGTCTATGGAGCCCGGACTATGACACATGCCGGACTAGGATTACTTTCACACCGGGACAGTAGTTTTCACTACTTTCCCTCAATCATGTGTATGTATATTATCGACCAGTACGTCGTTAGGTGATTAGGGCATATCATTTTAAGGATGCGCAATTAATGCCTCACTAATTAAGCACTTTGGGGCATGATATTTATGCGAGAAAACTTATATGGCAATTTTATATTGAAAAAAAGGTTTAAAACTAGATCTGTGCTCTTTAGAAGAGCACTTGTTAGGCGGACTCGGGCCTTATACATATTTTTGCCATGCATGATCAAGTTGCATCCATATGCTACCTTGCATATGGAAGATATGAATTTTTGAAGTTATTTTTACAAATTAGGGTCAAAGGTCAGAGTGGGGTCATCAATCAAAAATATATGTACAGCCTATAGACACTGTCCATAGACGCTTCATTTGACAAAGTCTGGTCAATACTTGTCGAAACCTGTCATAGATATTGTAAATCTGTCCTAAGCATAATTAGCTAATAGGCATACCTTACGAAGTTCACCTGGTTCTGAAATCCACAAAGAACCCTTCCTCAAATTTTAGGGCTAATGATGACAGTGATACAAAACATTTGGTCTGTGGGTTGGAGCGACCTAAACACAAGGTTCTTTTAACAGACTCTCAGCGCGTACCATATTACATTCACGAGTGTGCTCCACTAGGATTTTTAACAAATGGAGAGCGCACACATGCAATAATAAAGAGAGTAGAACTTCAAGTTAACGTCTGGAAATACAAAACTCCCTGTTGACTTGAAAAGTAAAATTGCCTTAGTTATAGCTACGAGGCTTAATACAGCATCCTTTTAACACTCTGTTCTACTTACAACATACTTATTCTATGTTACAAATAAAGCCGTTGAAAAGGGCCTTCATTTCGCGTCTGACAAGGCATGAAGTACCCACGTGATCAAGTCTCTATCCAAAGGCAAGTTGGAGTACACCTACAATTCTCTGTATATTACGGAAGCGTAGCTCGTTGACAGTTGGATTAAGAGATTTTTCTCTACTCGTCATTTTCGGCCGCAGGTGGTGAAATGCTATCATCAATTCAGTATCAGAAAAGTCGTGCACAATGATTAAATTGAAATGGAAGCCCGTGGCTATAGTCGGAGACCAGATTAAAAGAAATTTTAGTGCGTCCGCGACTGCTTTCTATCCTAGACTATGCGCGTTATGATAGGCTTGGCGTTGGTAGTGTACTCATATTGTTGGGCGTAGAAGTTTCGCGATTTAGAATGCTCAATTTTGTCTAAGCCTATCATCGCGTGCGACAGCTCCTAATAGGCTGCTGACGCAGACGCAATACGTATTGTTGAATATTTTGTATTCGACTATAGGTTCTTTCTTCACTTAACTATACGGGGTAACATTACAATATAAATGCACCCCTTTTTTGTGTGAAGTGTGTAGATATATAAGTATAGAGAACGGTAATCGGAAGAAGAACAGTTAACTACACTATATGTTTCTATCGAAAAAACGTTAAATTTGGCGCAATTTGATACACGACCTGACTTGCCGGTATGACACGGCGGTCGCTGCCATCTTGCCAACCACACCATTAGTTAAAAACACGAATCATGTACCTCATTGAATTTCAATTTGCTCGTTTTATTACTTAAGATCTAAATGGAAATACAATGGATACGCGATGACAGTGAATCCAGGGTTTTGTTGAAACAGACATTATCAATTTGTTAATTTCAAATCTGGTTTGGAGATGACATTTGCAACATCAAAAATGTTATCTCTCTAGGCGACGCCATGGAATCGGTTTATATATAAGGAAATGTAACATTTGCATCTTATCCAGTTGTCTGGCAAGTCGATGCAGGAGGGCAAAGGTTTAATACTATGCTCATACTGTGGTCACATTTTCAAAATGCTCAATTCAAGTTAAACCACCAGTACTTAATTATTCGTCTTATTACAAAATACAAATTGTTACCGCTATACAATGATCATCATTTTAAACTGACATTATATAAATTAAATATAAACAGGCCCCCCCCAAAAAAATGTCACAAATTACTCAAATCACAAATACCTGATATGTATATATTTGTACCTGATATAACTAGTCTTTGTATCCATAACAAACTGTCCTTTAATCCTTTTGGCATGAGCTTAACTTTTTTTTGTTAGGTAAATTTGATTTACAGAAATTTCTTCATATGACTATTATTGTCCAATTCATAAATTGTTGGAGGGTAATTCAAAAGGCCAGTATAATGGCTTCATATTTCTTTGTGACTCCAGTTATACTATCAGGCTTTCCAGCCGATTGTGAGTTTATTGGTTTTATCATCGCCTTTTATTATGTCTATGACTATGATTTTTGTAATATAAAATCTTATGAATGTGTTTGCGTATTTAACACAAAACTGTCCTCTAAACACTATATCCAATCACTCACAATGACAGTTTACTGGTAATTTGTGTGTGTGGTGTCAAAAGAGGGCTCTGTAATACAAATCACATCAACTCCAACCAAAAAGTAAGTCAGTACGTGAACGGTCCCTTTAACTACCAACATGTTTTGGAGCGCGGTCATGACTCATAAATACGTCTTTTGATATCGCGGAAGTGAACGCTTCTCTTGAGTTAAAAATCTAACAACATACATTAAACTTTTGTTAGCCCTCTAAAATTCCTAATTTCTTCCCGATAAAAAACAGGTTAAGGAAAAAACATGTTGTGAAAGTTAAGGTTATGATACTACGGACAAAGAATCCCAACACTACCAGGTGGACTAGTCTACTCTGACTTTCACAAAAAAATATTCCAAATTGAATTTCATGTATCGTTAGGTTCTTGGACCTATCCCAGAATAAAATTAACCTTGATGGATACTGGTTACCATAATTATTGGTCCTGTCTCTCCTGTTATTTTTCCTCAAAAGAGGTTTGTGGCAGCATACTGGTCCTCTGGGCACTCACAGTCCACCTTCAACAGTGAAGAATAGGGCACTCGCAGTTAAGTTGACTCTGCACGCAAATTAGTTTACGCTTTATTCCATGTTCGTCCGTATGGAGCCCGGACTATTATCGCATTTGGATCCGGGCGACCATTATTTCCGTTAACACTTCATTACACCTTAACGACAGGTGCTCGAGGTATGACTGTCTTTTTGTGTCAGGCGGACCGGTTTCCATTGGTCTAATCAATAAAATACCATTCAACCGCCGTGAACATCAGGGTAACCAGGTGGTTGAGTTGTGAAGCAGCGGTTCTTCTATAAAATAGATTTACCAGCCATACCCCAGGTCAACAGGTGGTTGAGTTTGGCAGCAGCTGTTCTATAAAAAATAGATTTACAGCAATTGAACCCCCAGTGTCATTAACAGGTGGTGTGAGTTTTGAAGCAGTGTTCGATTAAAATTAGATTTACCGCCATGAACCTCAGGTCAACAGGTGGTTGAGTTTTGAAGCAACTGTTCTATAAAATAGATTACGCCATGAAACCCAGGTCAACGTGGGTGAGTTTGCAGCAGCTTGTTCTATAAAATAGATTTACAGCTGAACCCCAGGTCAAAACAGGTGGTTGGTTTGAAGCAGATGTTCTATAAAATAGTTTAACGCCATGAACCTCAGGTCAACAGGTGTTGAGTTTGCCAGCAAATGTTCTTGAAAATAAGATTACAGCCATGCACCCCAGGTCAACAGTTTGGTTGAGTTGGAAGCAGATGTTTATAAAATAGTTACCGCAATGGAAAACCCCAGGCAACAGGTCGTTTGAGTTCTGAAGCAGCTGTTCTATTAAATAGATTACACGTAATGAATCCAGGTCCAAGGTGGTTTGAGTTTTGCAGCAGCTGTTCGATAATTACCACCCGAATTATTTGTACCGCGGTCAAGTAGTTTCGGGATAAGAGCTGCGGTTTAGTAAAACTGTTCTATATAGAGACAGCCGTTGGTATTGTACCGCTCAGGTATTATAAGTCTTACGGAATAATGGTGCGGTAAATCTATTATAGAAGCGATTTACCGCAGCCTTATTCCGTAAGACTACTTGAAGCAGAAGCAATAACATCATCAACAGCAGTAAATCTAGTAGGCCACACCCACCCCGTCCCTCATTAGTTACCTTTTTTCTTTCAACAAGATGTATTACGTGATATAATTTTATTTATCAGTATTTTTCCATGAGAATATAACGCTCCGGTATCTTTGAAGCAACTTGTGGTAACCAATTTTTCCCTTTTAACGTTTATTATTCGAGATATTTTTAAAGTAATTCCTACTTATTTATTCTTTCGTTCGTCAATTTGTTTACATTGATCTTAACATATTATATTAATTCTATGTCAACCTCATCTTTGACCAGAAAACCATTGTACTATGTAACGTTTTGAACCTCATACACGTAGCCATTTTCAAGATATCTCTTAAACTCTTTTCCCTGCTTCTCGCTTTCCCGTTCGTCATGTTACTACCCGATATAGATTGGCACTATTCCTGCGGGCTTACTCAACAAGATCGAGTAGCTCTATTACGAGGCTAGTTATACGATCTGGTGTCTTGTGTTCTGTTTGAGTCAATCACACTGTTCTGTGCCATTTAAGTGAATGCAATATTACCTTATAATGAATACACCTATTCATTAATAAATGGCTGTCTGTATGGCCCCTCGCTTCTTGCCATATATCTTGTATATAAGATATGTAAACGGGTATTCAAAGCTCTCTGCATCTTGCCTGTGTTGATAATGAATATTTTTTGTAAATAATATTGGAAGCTTGCTAGTACACAGTTTGGATCTACTTTACCCTAGGTAGCTGTGCATCTTTGAATAACTCGTATGTACATCAAAAAGCTTAGTTTTACCTGTTGCTACGAGAGCAAGGTTTTAATGATTCAAGAAGAAACCTTAGAAGCCCTTCCTATGTCATTTTTTTCTCAACATTATGAGTGTCTTATCTATATCTATACGGAAAGAGCTATAGAATATCTTTCTATTGACTCTATTGTTGTCATGACAAGCAGCAAGACTTGAAGCAAACGTGTTTTACCCATTTCATTGACATTGTTTTTATTGTCTTTATATGATGGTAAAACAAGAACTAAGATACTACTTTCAACTCTTATTTTTATAATGCTACCAGTACTTAGCATGTGGCGTGCCACAGGCCTCCATCCTTGGATTTTGTGTGGATTTAACTGTGGTAATCTAATTTTAAATGTGGTTGGATGCATTCAATGTCAACACACATTTGGTGATAAGTGAGGTATACAACTTTGGCAACAATTACAATACAATACAATACATACAATTAACTAAATTTAATTATGTGTAATTCGATGTAAGTATTACGAATATGACAATAAATCATGCACACCATTATACGTTTTTGAAGCAACTAAATAACTCCAGTAGAATGTAAGGCCAACCAAGCACACGGTCATAAATATATACATATATAAAAAGATTAAAAAAGCTAAAGAACTGCACATGTACTTAAACTGCCCCTGTACATGCTGTGGGGTGTACAAAGACGCAATGACTCGAAAACACAAGCGAAAAAAAAAAGAAAGTAGGGAGATTGCGAGCCGCAAATAAAGAACAATGCAATACAAGAGGGACAGAGAGAGAATGACGAGTTTAAACAAGAATAGAGAAAAGAGAGAAACAGAGAGGGTGCAGAAGAAAGAGAGAGGGATAAAACAGAGACATAAAAATAGAGACAATTATACACACTAAAATACGTTGACAGATTTTGAGTTTATATACACACTCTGGACCAGTATCTCGTAGCTTTGTTGCTGGAGATCTTTACATTAAAGGGCCATGGTCCGATCGCTACTAGCTACATCCCCAGAATCCCATATTTTACCAGAAGTCGTCAAAATCGTGGTATCTGAAGAAAATTACTTTTTTCATTTAACCGGTGAAATTTTAGGGCTAAATGATGTTTCTTGGGGATGTTATGAGCAAAAATGTGCCCCATTTTGGTCGACCAATATTAATTTTACAGATTAGTCTAAGGAAATCACAAAATCACGTTTTTAGCTCTCACATCAAAGTGGGTTGAAATATCGGCGCGAAACTCTACAGATGAGGTTTTGGGGTGAATTAAGGCCATTCTAACTACTCTATCAAAATGAAAACTTAATATACTTAAATCGGGTCATCCCCTTTAAGCGAGTACCAGCCCTTGCACGTGCAAGCGAGCGTGTCGTGTGTGTTTATGTTCGTGTGTGTGTGTGTGTGTGTGTGTGTACGTGTGTGAGTGCGCGCGCGCGCTCGAGTGTTTTGTTTGTTTGCCCATTTGTCGTTGTTAGTTAAAACTACGGAAAGCATCAACTCCTTTTCTTCCATGAGAAAGAATTGGAATCATACTGAAAGACATGGTTGCTCCTAATCATTTATATCAAATCATTTGCGGAAGAAATTGCGTTTCATTATCAATAACCACAGTGATCAATAATTTATGGATCACTTTCCCATCATCATGTCATTTGTTAATGGTATATTGTGTATTGATAGAATAAAGACATGATTTAATTATGATTTTGAAAAGTAAACAAATTCTCTAAAATAATAATCGGAAAGAGAACTGAAGTAATTTACCTTAGCTTCACTTAACAAAAGAAAATATATACAATGTAATGCTTGCAATGACCTAGATTACGCTTACTTCTTAATAATAAAAACTAATTTAGCATGGAATATTAATCGAAAAAAAATATTAATTCAATTAACTTACCTTACGCTGCTTTGCGTAAGCTTCGTGTTGCTCTCTGTCAAAGCCAAATTAATGCATCAATGACACACGAAATATTAATAGACAATTAAGTGTGCCTCTAGCGAGTTATGGCTTGTCGCCTGGGAATCAGACTATTATTATTATTGGATAAATCTTGCGTGTTAGCCTCTTTTCTATTGAATGGTAAACGAAAAGACGGCTAATTTTAAACTTAAGTACGCGAATATGTTATACATTGAGGAGATCCTTATTACAAGTAAGTACGATAAGTACGTACAACTCCAATTAATCTTACTTTATATAGTAGAGGAGGAGCACGGACCCAGGTCAAACATCATCGTTTACCCCTCACTACATAAAAGGTTTGACACCTTTGGTAGTTAGTATGGACCCTCTATATCAACGCTAGGTAGGTAGTACTCTCAAATTGAGATTGACCTTTTTTACCGTTTTAGTCATTTTTACCCTATAACTCCAAAACCAATGGTCGTAGATGGTACAAACATTTTTGGAATCCTTATGATTAGATGGACAATATGACATATATTTCAACATGATTGGGGCATTTTAAAAGTTTGACCCCTGTGTAAGCTTAAATTGGCCCCTATTGAAAAAGTGATACCACAATTTGAGATGACTACCTACCTAGCATTGACGTAGAGGGTCAATACTAACTACCAAAAGTGTCAAACCTTTTCTGTAGTGGGAGGTAAACGAATTCCTTAAATAAGGCCCCTATGATATTCAGCTCCTGCTCTATAGAAACAAAAACCCAAAAGAGTGAAAAAAATGAAGTATTTGAGGAAATTTGTCATACCGTCTACTGCAAATAGACAGATTTAAGAGAGTTTGTTTCGAAATCAGTCAAAAGATTGCAAAAATACAAGAGAATAGACAGTAGAAAGAGATAGGGGACAGACAGACAGACAGGTTAACGTAGGTATACTTGTGTAACTTTCGTTTTGTTAAAATAAGACACGCAATTAGCAAATTTTGACACACAAGTCATGACTGAATAAGAAATACATACGAAATGAAGTTGCACAAGTATACCCCAGTTAGCACAGACAGACAGACAAACTTACGGGTAGTGAATGACCTTACAGGATCTAGAATGACTTCAGACTGCATATCAGTATCAAAAATATGGTTTACCCAAGGTTATCCGTAATTAACAAATCTGGTTGAAATTTGCAGCAATACTATTTTTCACATTTTCAGTGATCGGTACTACTTCGCATCAGAGTATTCGGTAACAAAAAAATCGCGTATTAATCAATTTTCCTCCATAAAAATAATTGACTATTTTACTGTTATCAACACGTGTTTGTATAAGAATTTCGAGTTTCATCAATATAAAATTTAAACCGCTCCATAACAATAAAAGTAAAAATAGTAGGAAACAATTCATGTTGTGACAATGTAGCACGTTATTTGTATGCATCTGTTTTATCCGTTATTTGCAAGTGACTTTAAGGTGGTTAAAATGATACAGTTCTGATACTTGTTAAAACAACTGATTCAGCTTGTGTTTTTTAAGAAACATACGTCTACTTGAAATAGTAGAACGAAAAGGCGAAAAATGCATTATCCATGATGTTATCAAAATCCTGTTACAGACAGCCCGTTTAAAAATGTGTACAAATTTGCATACATTAATAGTCATATATCTTGTCTTCTTGGATATCAGCGGTATCATAAATTCTATTAAGAAAAATATCATTAAAATGAAATGTTTGCATAAATCAAATTAAGAAAAATATCATTAAAATGAAGAGTTTGCATTAAATTCTATTAAGAGAAGTATCGTTCACAGAGAAATGTTGAATGGGGAAAGTCAGTGAATTTACTGGAAATTTAATTTGACGATTTTTTTTGACGCTTGGTTGGCAATCTCGCATATTTCATTCGTACAGAGGGCTTATCTTTTAAAAACGAATGTGACACCCTTCAGATTATTCAATGACTCTCAATGACATCTATCACGATTGTCGATTGTATGTGGCTATATTATGTGAATGTTTGAGTCGGATTTCGATAAGGTCTAGGAGCATTAGATTGTCGCTTCTGCAGTTTTTAAGATATGGAGATGGAATTGAATATTACCCTGTCTTCGCGGTTAGAGGGAATACCCGTGTTGTTATCTGTTACATTTCTAACAATATTTTTATAATCAGCTGATAATTAAGTAGACTTAATCTATATTTCATCATCTGATTAACAAAATGCGTCATCTTATCAAACTCTTTGTACTTCAACAAGGGCGTGCTTCATATTTGCTCCTTATTTTATAAGGTAGTTTAAGTGAATAATGCCTTGGTTAAAGTTAATCCTTATTTATAGGGTCAAGCACAATGAAACATGTTGGAACCAAATATATTGCTACAGCGCATTGGTATAAGAGAGTCGAATATCCCGACAAATGATTTTTTTCTCAGTGCTATGACCCAGGAGTAGCCTTGTTCAAGGTGCTCTACCAACTTCATTCTGTGGTTTACACGTCTGATACAAATAATGTCACAGATCATATTAGGCAGAAATCATGCGAGAAGTGGATCATATTCCCCCTTGCTAACAGTAAAGAAATAGCAATACCATGGGAAGAATTCAGTCTATCAAGCACCTAATTTGAAGTCTCCAATTTCACCCGTCGTATGTTCCATGCTTCCAATTGTTATAACCACATGTAACAGCTAAATTAGATACTGCGAAGAAATACCGCCCTTTTTCAGTATTAGTAAGAGGGTTAAATCACCACAGGCGAGGCCAAATATACTTTCAGGGGCGAGTACATTTCTATTGAATTAGGTCCACGCTAGTAACCCTACTCTATAAAAAAGACTTATGTAGATTAAGATGGCTGTTTACCGAAAGGATCGGTTGTGTTGCAGCGGTCAACTGGCTTCTGCCGATACCGAGCGACCGTGACTTCTTTTTACGGGGTTATTTGAAGTCATTTCATTCAGTTCAGGTCATTTATTTCCATACATGGAAGACCAAAACAATCAAATAAAATCAGAGCGGAAAGATTATGGAGGAGAAGGTGGGAAGGCCAAGTAGGCCCGATAGAAGCCCTCCCCTTAGACGAAAACTTGATTACACATATACATTAGACAATGGAACATAAATGAACAGGAAAATGGTTAAAAGAGAGAAAAAGTACTGAAAAAAACACATTGCACAATTATAAAAAAAAAAACAAGACTAGTACAGTGCAAACAGAAGAAAATTACTCATATTTAGATACAAGTTTTCTTGGTGGTTTTTTTTTAAAAAATTGCCTACGGAAAAGTTTGACAGAATTGCAATTTTTAATGTATTTGCCCAAAGAATTCCAAAGAATGGCCCTCTCGTCGCATAGAGTGGTCAGAAACGATTTTTCTTCTTGTTAAATTGAAGGTGTATTAATGTATAGATGAGGTGAAATCAATTTTTAATTAAAAAAAAAATGCATTGAATGACTTAGGAAGTTCGTTAGAGTATTTGAACATGGAAAAACACCAATTCAAGAGTATATATATCTTAAGAGATTAAAGAGAGATTGAATTTTGAAAATAATGGTCCAGTGTGACTTCTATAATTGACTTGTTGACATAGGTCTTATTGCCCATTTTGGAAGTTTAACAAGTTTGTTCAAGTGTGTTTTATAAGTACTTCCCAAACAAGTATGCCATACTTAATATAAGGTAAAATTAAAGTGTGATACAGAGAGTATGATATACGCGTGAAGAAAGTGCTTCAAGTTTGTTCATGATACAATATTTCTAGCTATAGTTTTAGAAACACAATCAACGTGGGTTTTACAGGTGAGACACTATAAATTAATGCACCAAGGAATGTGTTTGTTTCACTCTTTCCAAAAAGTATCATTAGAATGAGATTAGGATAATGTTGTCGTTGGTGCCAAGATTTTACGGAGTCATACGAGATGTAACTAGTAACATATAATTTGTTTTGCTGCATTACGGATAGTTTAATTGGCTCTAAACCAATTTACTAACTTTTTTCCAATTCTTTATAATGAGGCCTCTGACTTTGAATATCTTTATGTGAGTAAAGGTATGTTGGTATCATCAGCAAAGAGAATGAAATTTAGCAGCTGGAAGATTGAAATGTCATTTATATGATAGTAAAACAGAAGGGACCCAATATGACCTGTGGAACACCACAAAATTTTTCTTTCGATTCGGATTCACAAGAGTTATAAGAAAAAATGTTGGTTCTTTACATAAATAACTTTTCAGCCAGTCTAGTACAATGGCACGAAAACCATAATGTTCTAATTATAACAGGAGTATGTTATGATTGATTGTATCAAAGGCCTAGATAGGTCTAGGAAATACCCCACAATAGTAAGTTTCATGGTTCTTTCACGGCAGTTATCTGTGAATTTAATTTTATCTACCAAATGTATTACGCCAGATCGGGGCGAATGTTACTTAGATCGAGAAGCCAAATTGTTTGTCATTAGTATTTTATTATGATTTTCAATATAGCATACAAATTAAAGACTTAATCTTCGAGAATTTTGGCAAAAACATGATAATCGTGAAACTGGTCGATAATTAGAGAATAGTTCTGTATCTTCCGTTTATGAATTGGGATAATCCTTCCTATTTTGAACTTGCTGGGGACAATACCAGTTGATAATGACAAGTTAAATAACTGCGTGAGTGGTTCGTACAATTTCGTTACTCACTTTTTTCAATAAGAAAGTTACCAATATCATCAGGACCAGCACTTTTTGCTTGGTCAAGTTTATCAATATCTTTAAAATATCCACGCCACAATGTTTCATAAACATGCATGAAGACTTTTTATCTTTAAGATACTCAAAGTAGTGTTTCCTCCCTGTGTTTTTGGGAATTTTTGATGCAAGATTTTGGACCTACTTCACAAAACAATCATTAAACTGATTTGGAATTCATGAATGAAGTCTCAAGTACGTCGGGATGCCTTCAACAGAATTTTTCCGTGAAGTGGATTCCTCAAGCATACCAACAGATGAATTCGGCGGGAGCTACACAGGTGCTTAACAGAGCTCAACTATGTGTTGATCGCGGTGGCGGTCATGTTGTGGACTAGCAAATTAGTAAACCTCGAAGTTTGTATAGCAAATATAATCTCATTGTTTGTAAGTTTGCAAGGCAGCCAGTCTGTTTATTTTTGGGCTTTAAACAGACCTGATAAGATCTGGACTATTTACTAGATTATTATTTTACTGCAGACATATATCTGATCTTAAATATCAAGACAAATGCGTATTTGATTTCTCTTTTAGTAATAGGTAATAACACATTGTTTCATCTCCGTTGCCGGTCCTTTCAGAGTTCATCATTGCAAATCATCATCAACAAGCTTTATGTTTTCCACTGCAATACGCCAGTCAATTCCCACTGAAAACATTCCACGTCTTAGCATAACAGCACTCGTTTGACCCGAATTTTAAGTGTCTATGACCTTACCGGTTTTAAAAACTGGATGTTGATTGTTGTTGTCATCTCTTAAATTGGCGTGCCCATCCGCTTGCAACGAAGAAATTTCTTGTCAATAACATTTTTCCTGTACTTAAAGGGTAAGTAGCGATTTTGCTGCTCCGAAACATCGAACAATAATCAAATTCGTATTTTGGTATTTTTGTTATGGCATGGATGCAAGTGTGGCTGACATTCTTGTATTAAAGACAAGGCAGTATTTTTATCGGATTCTTTTTCTATACTTGCGTATAAAATTCCGACTTATATCAAAAAAAAGCCTTTACATGTGAAAAATGTTTTTTTTTCTCTGCTTTATCAGCGTACAATAGTTTTGTGCCCATTATCTGTACCGTTGTTTATTCGTTACTGGTGTAAACCACAATCAGCTGTTGTTAGTATAGATTTTGATACGCCATTGCTGCTGTGTATTCGCAAAAGAACATATGACCAGTTCCTCAATTTCGCAGTTCTTTTCACATTTGGTGCTTTTTTCCTACTTAAGAATGTGCTACTTATTTTCAATTGATAAATAAACAAATTCCCCGATTTTTTATTCTCTCCGCATTATCGCTACTTATCCCTCTAGCGTGAGACTTGATAACCATTTTAGATTTTGTGTTAACTCTAAAGGGTTATATTATTATCAAGTTGGCGATCCGAATTGAATTACATCCACAGGGTTTATCACTATTGATTCTCTTTCATAAACATAGTTGCATGTTCTAGATTCATTTAGCAAAGTCCATGTCGATTGCCAGGCGGCGCCGAATTTGGTCCCATATTGCCAGATCGCATAATGCATTGCTACACGAAGCATTGATCTTGTTTAAACATATATTAACAATCTTAATTTATGGTAGACCCTTACCACAACTTTGGAATCGATAGTATTTTATCGATGTTTAACTCCTGACTTTCAATTAATTTATTGATTTTGAATGAATTATTTATTAATATTGTTTCTTGATGTGTCCTGGGTTGAGGACTATTATTTTGTGGAAAAATTGGTTGTTATTTCTTCTTTAGAAACTTTGCATATGCGAAAATATTACCAAGGAGTGTGATATTTTGCCGTGTGGCTAATGTGTTTTGCGATCATTTTCAAACCATGAATAACTCATGATAAATTGATTGATTAACGATAAGTGACTTTTAGCTTTGGTAACTAAGTAAGACTATTATCTTCAGAAAATAGACATCAATTTTTAATAGCATTGTTGGTTGTATTATTATTTAGCACTTGTACCCTTGTGAGATTGATATACAGGACGTGGCACATTGTCTTTTGGATTCACAGAGAGGGTAATTTATCTTGCAAGCTGAAAGTGTCACCTCCATTTAAATTAGGTTAATGGCCTATTGCTGTGAACAATAAAACGTTATTAAAAGGCAAACAGCGGCATAGAAAATCTTCAGGCATAATGAACTGGACCCTTTTCTGAAATCATTTTCACAATTTGAAACCAATTTGGGTGTTGCATTTTATAAAAGGAGGAGTAAATAATATTACAGTTTCCATGGAAGCTTTCCCTTCTCGCCACCGACGGCAGGATGCTGCCACTACTGCCAGCATTTTATCAAACTAAAAGCATGTCGTCAAGGCATGTAGCGATTACATAATCTTATCCGGACTAATCCACCGTTTACTTTTCATTCAATATCTAACTGCTACCTAAGTACAAAGCCTGAATCTTCTTTAATTGTGTCAAAAAGCATGTTAGATACGCTATAAATTCAGATAGCGATGTCAACACCTTAATTTTCTGTGGCATGGCAGGAAGTGCCTGTGCCTGTTTTTACTGTTTTTACAGAAACTATTTTCAACTTTGAAGAAGTGATTTCAGTAAGGGTGCATTTCATTATGTCTGAATATTTTCTATGCAGTTGTTCTCATTTAAAGGAGGTGCTTCCTTAGTGAATTATCGTAATTCGCAAAGGCGAAATTATTGGAATATGTGACATTTTGAATCCTAGTTTGATCGCAACTGCCCCACCTACATTCTAAACGCAAGCCAATCATATTCCGCATGGTTCTCGATTATAAACATTTAATCATCATAGTTATATTCACCGTCAATTTTGTGTTTTTATTTTATTGTGCACACAAGGTGTTTTTATAGCCAAATACACTTGTATCGAGAAAAAATAAACAAAAATAAATCTAAGAAACTTAAGTGGCATGCTATCTGAAAAAAGCAAATCTTAGAGCATGCCTCCATTTAAATGACCATTTTTGACTTAAATGAAGAAACGGCAAAATGTTGCATACCTGCGCATTGTTATGGAGCCTGGAGGCTGTAAGTGATGCCTAGATAGACCTTTTGTCTTTATAAGCTACAAAGAGGCTACATAAAACAGCCCTTTTATGAAAATTACTCAAATACCTATTTGCTTATGCCAATGTAGCTGAGCTGCTAACACGTGGATCATTTAACAGTCTTCTCGCCAGACTTTGGAAGACAACAGAATGGCCTCATATATATAAATATAGCGTCCCCCAGACAAGCCATTTGAATTGACCGCTCTGTTGATATTATGAGCGGGTTAACTATATATGGTATCGTATGAACAGGGTGAGTAAAAAAAATTGACCCTGATTGCGTCCTCCATTTTGAGCTTAGTTTATTATCTTTAATTTGCTGCTAAGATCATTCACATCGGTTAGGTATAGACCGAGTTGCCGTCGTTTGAATCAAGTAGTCCACGGATTCACATTAAAATAAACGGCATTCAGCGAAGGAAATCAGTGTACAGAAGAAAATCGGGCAATTTATTGAATGCAGAATAAACGTGATGATATTTAATCCCACAAAATTCAGTCACAATTTACCATCGATACCCATTTCTACGTCCTCACCACTCATAACAATCATTTGAAAAATAAAGTAACTTGATACATGAATCAGTTTCTGGAAGAGTTGAATGAACAATACAATATATTAAGGAACAGACATCGGTGACAACATTTTGTGGTTTAAATTATTGTCTATATTTGTAGACCAAAATATGCCACATCTTGAAAAAAAGAGATATAAATAGAACTTATACATATACATAGACCCGTTTTATAATTTTGTGGAGTCATTTGCTTAGTTGGCCGCCGTGCATTCAAATGGGAATCCGTGGACACCTGACTGCTTGATTCAAAAGACTGTAGCTTGGAGCAAATTAAAGATAATGAAATATAGGCTTTCCGATGATACCACATATGTTAGATATATGTTACTTAAAAATTCAGAATGGCGGACACAATCTGGGTCAAGTTTTTTTACTCACCCTGTATGTGATAGGAGGTTGTGTTTTTTGGTAATTTTGATGAAATTATGACAAGAAACATTTCACTTCACTGTAATGTACAACTCTCTCTTACAGTCGCTGTTTTATTCACAACAAATAATGCATGTGTTGCCTCTTTTAAACTAGTAAAGCCTAACAAATTAATACCTGCTATACATCATATACAGTTTATGTCTAAATGTGCAGGAGGTAATATCGTCTGTACAATTATTATTTTAAAGGTTAGCTTTGACAGTTTTAGCAATGCATTACTTAAATATAATTATGGTACTCAAATGTTCCTATTATATTACTTAAATATAATTATGGTACTCAAATGTTCCTATTTTGTTACATAAATATAATTATGGTACTCAAATGTTCCTATTATAAATCTGCTAAGTTTTTGAAAATGCAATTTGGAATTTTTCACATAGCTGCTTTTGTTGTCGACTTCATTTCTGAATATTTTTTCGATTATGTAACTTTTTAAGATTTTTAATAGAATTGACCAAGCATGTATCATGTTTGGGCATGAAAATGAAAGCGTGAAATCGCCCTAGGCGGCTATGGACTTTTTGTTATAAAACTTAAATTAAAACATGGGGCCTAGCGCTAAGGGGCTCAACGGAATGGGATTGTTGGACAATGTTTTAGTTAATTAAATGACTCACTGCAGCTGCAACAAGTCTTGCATTTGTAATGTATTTAAATTAAGGAGTAAAAAATAAGCGATTAATTATTCTAACTTTTCGGAGACAGAAGAAATGTGAATAATGACGATATGCAGTGTAACCTATTTTTAGAATGGGGCATTGATCATTGACAGCGATTCAGCGAATACTTTTTCTATTACCTACAAAATGGGGAAAATTACGAAATAAGCAAATCTACCACGAAAGGCTGAGGGTCGTTTTCATCTGAGTGTGACACCAGCAGTGTAAGTGACAGCACTTACTCTGATTCGATCGCTTAAGGATGCATTAAGAGCGTAACGCAATATTGTGCAACTAATACGATTGCGATCCATTATCGCTGTCCATTATCGTTGCACCTTGTTCATTATTTCTGTCTATTATTGTTGCGCCTCGCTCATTATTGCTGTCATGTTCATTATTGTCCATTATTATCGGTCTTGCCATTCCTGCCCATTTTTGCTGCGCCTCGCTCATTATTGTTGTCCGTTATTCATGCGCCTTGCTTGCTGTCCATTATCGTTGCGCAACGGAATATTGTGCAAATACGATCGCGATCCATTATCAATGTTCATTATCGTTGCGCCTCGCTCATTATTGCTGTCTGTTATCGTTGGGTCTTGTTCATTATTATTGTCCATTATTACTGCGCCTTGCGCTTTCTTGCTGCCCATTTTCGATGCGCCTCGCTCATTATTGTTGTCCATTATTCATACGCCCGCTTGCTGTCCATTATCGTTGCGCAACGCAATAATGTGCAATTAATACGATCGCGATCCATTATCGATGTCCATTATCGTTGCGCCTCGCTCATTATTGCTGTCTATTGTTGTTGCACCTCGTTCATTATTACTGTCCATTATCTTTGAGCCGTGTTTATTATTGTCCATTATTATCGCGCCTTGCCCATTCCTGCCCATTTTCGCTGCACCTCGGTCATTATTGTCGTCCATTATTCCTGCGCCTCGCTTGCTTTCTATATATTATCATTTCGCCTCGCTCAGTATTGCTGCGCCTCGCCCATTATTGCTACCCATTTTCGATGCGCCTTGCTCATTATTGTTGTCATTATTACTGCGCCACTACAACCATTCCTACCCTGGACACATTATCCGGTCAATTAATGTTGAACCACATTTATTACTTAAATAAGTTCTAAGGAATATGCTTAATTTTTCATAATTTTCCGACAGGATATAATTTCCCATAGTATATAGAAATAATCTGTTTACCTTGCTCACGAATGTCATTACCTTTTACCTAATATAAGAATGGATTTTGGCTTTACCACTTGCACAAATGCTTGTTTTATTCAAGCTGTGTTGTTCAAGCCATAGTGTTCCTTCGATCATGTATGGATTGCAAGATGTAGGTATTTTGGATTTCGAGGGCAAGTTGTGGGCGTTGTAAAGGGCTTGTGGGAATTAAAAGTGTTCAGCTTTATTATCAGTGATTTCTGAACTAGATTGTGCGCTGCCTCCCTAACCTTTCACTTGCAGTAGACTAGGACTTAATCAAAACATCCAAGTTCATATATGGGGCAGACCTTAATCTTGTTTGAGCTTCTGCTTCCGCTGTAAGGAGGAATCCATCATATTAAATTATTTTCGCAATCCTCAGCTTTCTCGTAAACATCCTATAAAAATCAATATGCTTGGAAGTGGTTTTTTAATCTGTAAACTTCTGAACAATTATCAATTTAAAAAATCAAAAAGTTTAACCCTATAAGCATCATGCATGTTTGTTTCTTTTTATTAAGCAATGTGCTAAGCAGATATCTTTTTGATTGCAGATTTGGGCCAACAGTTGTAACCGCTTTATAGCCAAATGTTTGCTTTTTGGACAACAATAACTAATCCAAAAATAAGCACATTTTTCAATTTTGATATTTAATTAAACCCATTGTGTAAAAACTTTTGAAAACAAATCCTATCGTTTTGCTTATGGTACATATCTGTTACAAGAATACTTCCACCCTGAATGAAGTGGTTCTGCATATATACATCTGGACAAATAGTACATTTATAGGCCAGCCAAATTACACCGAATAGTGAGTAATTGAAACAGAACTAATATCTTCAAAATTGTATTGCGGAAAAAAATTAAGAACAACTTATCAAAAGTCAAAGCAGTGGAAAATATAATTTTAGGGAGTAGTTTATACAGGGGTTAAAATGAGGAAAGGGTCGAAACGTGTTGAAAGCATCATATTTATCACCTCTCAAGGATTGCATTAATCTGTAGGTTGTATTTCAATTGTTATGAGTTGGACCTTGGCCTTCTGTGGGAGGCCAAGGTCCAACTTGGCCGCCCACAGAAGATCATTTCTCCCATTCTCTGTAGGCTTATGGAATGTCCTTCCTGCTCATGTAGCATCTAACCAGGACTTGCAGAGTTTCAAAAGGGAGGTTAATCGCTATCTTGGCTCCAATCCGTCAGCGTTATTAATTAGATAACTGATGTTAATGCTTTGATTAGCCTTGACATAAATAAAAAAAATAGGATCAAGGTCACAATAAGGGTAACATTTCGGTAGACGTTTCATACAGTCAGTCCGAAAGATGCAAATGAGGGATTGCCATTTATTCCGTCAAGCGCTACTTCACAACATCATGCAGCGCATGACGGAATCAATTGTAATATCTCATTGGCATCCTTGGGACTTCTATATGAAACGTTTACCGAAATTTCAGATTTATCCGTGTTATGAAAATGGTGTCAAATTGTTGTTCGTCGTATGATACCGAAGGCAAAAATATACTGATTACAAGATCTATTGATTTTTGTTGAATAATTATAATGCAAAGTCTCATATTGAAATATCAAATAATATCAAATAATCAACAATGAATCTATAGATTTCTAATCTAGAGTGAAACAAAATTGAACAAATTTACAATCGGTTTGAACAAATTCGATCATTCTTGTAAAATTATTCCCAGGATGACCTTGAACTGTGTATTCCCAGAAATATCTTCAAAGATAGAGAAAACCTTTTTAAATTGAGGGACAGCATACAGTTGATTCCTATAATGATAATAGCTTAGATAAAGTTAAGAATTTTTTCATAAAAATATATGAATTTACTAATTGATGAAAATTTCGAGAGTTTGAATGATGCACTTTCCCCAAAACATGATTTTAGAGTTATTTTTTCACTATCATCATTTTATTATTACTATTAGGTTAGAATGTACCTTAAGGCGAATTTCACTTAGATTGACCAAATTTCTTACCAGGACTTACGTAACCATGTTAAGGTAATCGATGCGCTTTGTTAATAACAAGAATATAAATATTAATCTATGCAAATTTCAATTGCGAGATTTGATGATCTCTTTGATGTACGTGTGCATCTGTTATATAGACAGCCCGCCGTTCAACTCATTATAACGTAATTAATATGTGAAAATTCGCCCTAACGTCGTTATTTTCTTTGGAGTTCTTTTGGGACTATCTTCCTTTTGGAGTTGTCATTGTATATGTCTTAATATTGATGGGGTGGGAATCGGGTTAACGTTGTGGCCGGAATGTATTTTATATTGCGACAATTTCTTCAGAAAAGGGGAAGGAAAAAAGCGCAAACAGTGCTATCATCGTCAAGGTCGTGTTTAGTGTTTGGATGCAGTAAACTGTTTCTAAAGATTTTTTTTAAAATCATTCCCTTTGGAGATTAAATTGCGTGTTATAAAAAAATACCTTCATAATTGTATAAGGATACAATTAAAAACGTTACTCCAAAGGGTTCTTTGCGTTTTTGTTCTCAACATATGGACGTAGTAGTATTAAGGGTGTCGACAAAACATGCTTTCAAAATGCGCTAAATCGGTAAATTATGAGATTAGAAGTACGATCTCTTCAAGAACGTTATTCAGCTGTTCCGTTAGGAATTCACCGTACTCAAGAGAGTACTTCTGTTTACCTATATATTCGAAAAGTCTAACCTTTTAGTGGCTGAGTTTAAGTGTTTTCATTGTAGCGTCTAAGTAAAAAAATAGTTCGATGCAAACATGAATTTCGCGGTTCTCGGCTCTCGCGCTAGATGAAAAAAGCGATATATCCATTTTTCTTAATTTTAAGATATGACACAAAATAATATGCCACATAAAGAACATTTCTTAGGAAAAATGTGCTACTTCTGACCATTGGATGTTTAAAGGCAGCAATTTGAAAAACAATGTCGGTGGCCTTATCCATTTTTTAAACGGCGTGTACAGTTTTTCTAAACTCCTCAAATGTTGGCGTCATGTAACTTCTAGAATAAGGTTGTGACAATACTAAGTGTCTTTGTTAAAGGCGGACTCAAAGATTTCGAAATATAAATTTGTTGTGTATAATTAAAAGTAGTCGACTAGAATTAAATAAATTCACCTAAAATGCTTAATTCCAAAGTTTGAGATGTATTATATTCTTCTTTCGATGACAGTAACATTTATGTATAGTATAAAAGTACATAGGACAATGTGTATAACAAAAAAGTGTGATTTTTATATGAAGGGACATGATTTGAGCGAGCTATTCACACAGTGATTAGATTTGGACAAACATTATGTATATGCCAAAAACATTTAGGACGCCACTCTCCGGAAATCTCTGAGTCAGCTTTTAAGTACATTCACATGGATACGTTAACAGGACCGTGAGTGGCATTTCCGAGAACGCTGTCTTTTTAGGATTATATAGCAACCTATCTTCAACTGCGTACAATTAGGAAGATGTGGCAGTTTATTCCCCATTTAAAAGGGTCCTTTGAATAGATATTTGACAACTGTCTTATATCAAGCATTTTCTCATTTTCATTTTACCCATAATAACATAATCTATTGGAGAGAGAGAGAGGAAACTAGAGGCAATGAAAAGAGGAGGAACTACACGGCATGATAGGCATGACAGTCATCTGTTGTAATAACGACCAATATTGTTCTTTAAAACCTGTTGAAATGCAAAAAGTACCGTAATGTTGCACGTTTGAATAATTAAAAAAAACGTGTTTCGCTCACAATTATGGATAAAACGAGGGTAACTCTAAATGTATGAAGGCTCAAGGCTTGGCAAATTCCTAACACGCGTGCATAATAGACTGGCATGGGTAGAAACAAGCATCGTGCACCTATTGTGAGAAATCCATTAAAAGTCATACCTGAAAGATAAGGCTGTCGTTGTTGCCGTAAAATTATTGCCAAAACTGAGGAATGTGTGAAAACTGTTGTCTTTAGGGTATATTTCGTTGACCTACTTCTTTAAGAACCAAAGCTTTTTGTCGAATTATATGACAAGTGCTTTCATGGGGCAAGTATCGAGGCATCTCAATTCGGCTTAATCTGGACAATCAAAAAACAAGAAAGGAAGGCTGCCTTTCTTAAATATCTCGACTTCGAGTGTTTATCAGATACCTCATAAATAAATACGGATGGATAGCAAAGCATCTTTGTAATAGCTTGCAGAACAAGTTACCAAGTAAACTTTAGACCAGAGAAATGTTTTATTTACTCGGCCTATATTTTCCTATGCCTGTTTACAAATAGGGCAGGAATATGCGAGACATATCCCTGCGCGAGTATTACAGGTGTATTTTTCGATTGTTTCCAAACATTAAAAAAACAAACATAATGCGCGTATCGCTCATTTACCCACTCATAATTCGACATCAACAAAACCTGACTGACGTGAGATCAACAATTAGGGTGAACTATGTCCTTGATGGATATAAAACTGCTTAAAATGTTGAAAATGCACTAGTTATATAACGAAAATGGTTGATTTTCATAGTTGACAACTTACAGAAGAGCATTGCTTAAGGTCTACTTTAGATCAGACCACATATAGAATAGAAACGGCTGTCTTTCAATTGGATAATTCACTTCATTTCCAAACACCACAGGAACACAAAAACATTATTGAAAACATTTCAAAACATTTTACAAAATGTATTAAAAACGTTTCTTTGTGGTTCTCAGAAATGGTTATGAAAACATTTTCAGAAATGCTAATACTTCACACAAAAAACATTTTGAAGGCGGTTTAAGGTAGGTTTATACTTCATCGGGAGACGTCTGCAGTACTAATCTTTCGAACATGTTTTTATGCAAACCAGTATGTTCGTGCATCGGAAGGAAAGGATATTCGAAGAATAGCGTGGCCGAACGTTCACGGGAAGTATGAAAACCCATTATCAGTCGCAAAAGAGTTCAAGCTGAGAAAAAAATCCACATCTTTCTAAGATGCCACATTTAATTTATGCACGCATATATTTGTTTATTCGGAAGCGGAAAAATGTTCGAAAGACTAGTGTAGCCCGGCGTTCGCCGTTGAAGTTTGAAAACTCAGCATTAGTTGAAAAGAGTTTCAGAAAAAAATCCACACCCTTTCCACGATATCACATTTAATATGTTTGTAGACCTCTTCCCCATCTTCTCAGGGGGACACTTCTTTGAGCCAACTTTACTTCGATCATGACGCGTTCATGACGATTTTAGCATTTGGAATCATGTGTAGGGACGGGAAGGTCGCGCTGAAAGTATATACCGCCTAATAATGCACAGATGAGCAAAGGAAAAGGTTTACAGAATTTAAAAACATTAAGTGTATAAGGGTGGGGGGGTCCACGTGGACACACATTTTGTTTTTCGTACGCCATTTTTGTAATGGTAAAATTGCTTTTGCCCAAATTTAGTAATTGCCTAAATATTCAGTGGAGCATCTTTGGGGGACGCTATTGCAAATTTGTTTTGCCCCGAAATCGTACTGGAGGAACTTTGTTTGTTATTTCAACAATGTAAATGTATTTATGTTCTCTATTATGAGCCAATGTTCATGGAAAGGTCCTTTGGAAAGGGGTTTTTATTTTTTCGGCGGGGGAATTGGGTGCGGCGTTACCAAAAATCGGTTTTTGGGCCGCCATTTTGAATTCGGTACAACCGATTTTCATTTTTCCTGTTATGTGTCGTGTGATGTTACCCA
Organism: Ophioderma brevispina; assembly: GCA_023653785.1. Taxonomy (NCBI): domain Eukaryota; kingdom Metazoa; phylum Echinodermata; class Ophiuroidea; order Amphilepidida; family Ophiodermatidae; genus Ophioderma; species Ophioderma brevispina. The sequence goes on along the minus strand of JAMKCH010014015.1, from coordinate 32,824 downwards.
TCAATGGCCAGAGTTTGGTAAAAAATTCCAACGGCAAAGTGTTTTCAGAGGGGGGCGTCACATATACACAAACAGGAGTGCACGAGGACCTTATACACTTATATGTTATGGCAAATTCTTTTGAAAAATATTTTTTTCGCCTTGCATGACGAAAAACAATGAGGAAGAGATCAAAAAAGATACCAGATGGCCTTTAAGAATTTAAAAGAATTTTGATCGAAAACTTTAATATTTTTATCATAATTATACATATATTTATATATATATATTATATATATATATATATATATATGTTACTAGGTGAACATAAGTAGGAGTGCACAGGTATCTGGGACTAATATATTAGGTATTTCATCAGCAAGTATTCAAACATTCTTTGTTTCAGATATTTCCAATATAATATAGCACATTAATCATGGTATTATAAAATGCAATCCTAATGCAGTCGAAGTTTATCATTTTCATGCATTTTTTATATAAAAATATTCAGGTTTTATGCGTAAAATTCAATTAAAACTGGCGACACGCCACCCTGTCTATGCTTAACGCATTCAAAACATTACCAACGCATTCTACTGTTTATGTTCTACAGTCACATGCCATAAAATATTAAAACCAAGGGGATTTCTCTGCTCCACTTTACATTAAAAAAATAAACAGTTAACTGTACCACTACTGGGAATCCTTTCGCGCATGCAAAGGGTTATGTTGTTATAAAAAGCTAAGGACACACCCAATTTGATTAAATTTCTGTTGGCCCTTTCATTGGTTATTGTTACCGAGGTGGTACCCTTGGCAAACATGAGTCGAATGTGATGCCATGTGGAGGAGGAATTCGGGATGATATGTTTGAAATTTTGAAATAAAAGGTGATTTAAAAATCTAGTTCGTTTATTTCTTTAAAGGGAAATCACTTAAAACTATTTTACTATTTTAACGTGATAAAGCAAAGCGGGCTGGATAATTTTATGTGGATATTTGCCTTTAGTTGATAACTTCATGTTTGTCTTATTGTAATTTTACTAAAATTTCTGCGGAACCTTTATCATGTAGTGCAGATTTAGCAATTTCTACAGATTACTGAGGCCAATGTTTAGATTTTCAGATAAACAATTAGAAAATGGAAGGGGCGAGGCATTACACAATAAACGGATGCCAATTAAAATTGCTCTTGGTATTTCATTATAGCCAGACGTAAATGTTATGATGCTTGTTTTATGTTTTTAAGTAGCTTGTTTTTCTACGTTTTCTTAGTAGACTATCCATACTTGATATTTGAAACTATAAGAGGTGAAATTACAAGATGTGAAAGAGAGAAAAACATTTGTACCCCCGCTCATCGTTAACAGGACGACCGAGGTCAAGTCTTATCATCTGTCAAAGTTACACTTCTTAACGCTGTTTTGATTACGTTTTTTCTTTTTTATTTTATTTACACACACATGTATTACCCTATAGGTTGTCATTTACAATAAGAAAAAACATCACTCTATCCAGAACGTTCCCAGGTTTTATTTCTGTATGATATTCTTATACTCATGTCAGTTTCATTACATAAAATGGGTGTTGTTCGGAATTCCCATGTGTACTTCAATTGGTATGTGTGATTGTTTTGGTTTGGATTAAATTTGGCTTTAGTATGTTTGCTACAATTTTGGTTTTCGGTTCTGTAGTTCGTGCTACACTACTTCTACTGCTGCTAGCTGCTGCCTTTATTCTGCTTTATGCTTAGTTTTCACGTATCCAACGAAATAGGTCACAGGTCAATAGATCCCAATAAGCTGCCAATACTGTTGACTTTATTCGCCATTTTAGTTATAACCAAACACGTAAGATAGTCAAAACTATTCCTATATTTCATTCTCTGAGCGAAACCAACAATTTGAACCACATTTACAAAATGGAGCAACGAGGTTAAAATGAGGAACGGGCGAAACTTTTTGAAAGTCAGCAATATTCGTCCCTTTTTGCAAGGATCGCCTGAATCGTAGTATGAGATAAAATATGTCCAAGTCACAATAGGGTCAATTTCGTTAGACTTTCTAATAAGTCCGAAGATGCAAAGAGGTATTGCCATTTTATTCCGTCAAGCATACTGCACAACATCATGCAGCGCTGATGGAATCATTTAATATCTCATTTGCCCCATCCTTTGGACCTTCCCTATATGAAAACGTTTACCAAAATTTCAGACTTATCCGTTTGTTTTAAAAATAGTGTCAAATTGTCTCGTATGATTGTCGAAATATACAAGATCTATTGATTTTGTTGAATATTTATAATGCAAAAGTCTCATATTTGAAATTCAACCAAAGATCTATACATTTTTTCTATCTAAAGTGACCAATAACAATTTACATCGGGTTGACAAAATACGGACATTTGTTAATCATCCCAGGAAACCTTGACTGTTATTCCTAAAAATATAGATTCCAGGAGTGCAACTGGTTGGGGTTATAATTTATAAAGGGCTTTTTTGATATTAGAGGTATCGGTGCGCAATGCTACAGAGCGCATAGCTTCGTAGCCATGGCGCGTATTTTCAAGGTATTATGTTGGATAGAGATTACTTTTGCTGGAGAAGTTCTAGGGAGTTTTGAGTATGCACAGGTAATTTAACAGAAGCATGGAATTGATGGAAATTGCCAGATTTATAAAAATATTCATAATTCGTATAAGGATAAGATTAAATTGTTATCCATCCAAAGGCTTTGCGTTTTGTTCTAAACATATGGACGTACGTTCGTATTAAGTGTCGAAACATTTGATTTTCAATGACCTTAATCGTAATTATGAAGCTTAGAGTACGATCTATATCAAGAACGTTATCAGCTGGTTCGTTAGGAATTCACCGTACTCAAGAGAGTACTTCTGTAAACCCTCTTACTTACGTGAATAAAAAGACAAGTGTGCAAGGATCCAGATGTCTTGACCTTTAATGCAATCACTATATCATAGATGTGTTAGTTTTATAAAAAACAAATCTAATATACTTCCAACTGTTGAAAAAATGAAAAGAAATCGATTATTAAAATATAAGCCACGCAGACGATATGACCAATCTTGTAAGCACAACCCTTTTTCGCCATTCTATGTGTATTTACACACATTAAACTTGTGTTGTGAGAATGTAACACATATCAATATCATGATGCCTTGTAAACTTGATGCGCATTTTCTTATTATTCAACTTACTGATTAATCAATGAATTATTTTATTACCCATGTGTCAAATGTTATGAGCAAAACACCAAATTACCTGTTGCCAGAGCAAGAAAACAAGACCTTCCATTGTTTAGGATATCGCAAAGAAAGAGTTAGTTCCTTATTGGCAGCTTGTATCGATACCTAGATTACGTAGTAGATGTGTGAAAACCCTTTTTATTTACAACATCAATTATTGGGTGAGATTTTTGTGTGAACATTACATTCTTTTTAAAGCTCACTGAAGGAGATCAGGCTAATCTTATTGTATCTGTAAACAAAATAGCATGGGTTATTCTTACTTTCATAATAATGCGATGCCCTGGTATATCGTACATTACGTTATTCTTGCTTAAACTGTATAAATCCCATTGGAATGGAGGGGAAAAAAAAGAGGTGTGCTTACAAAATTCGGTCATATGGCTTATTTTTTAATCGTTTTCTTTCATTTTTTCAAACATTGGGAAGTAATTAGATTTGCTTTATTACAACAAAAACAAATCTATGCTTCGGTTGATTTATCAAGGTCACGTTCATCTTGCCAACCTTTTTTTTGTTTTGATTCACGTAGATATTCGAAAAGTGTAACCTTCAGTTGGCTGAGTTTAGTATTTCATGTAGGTCTAAGTTAGAAAGAATATTCAGAGCTAACCAGAATTTCGCGGTTCTTCTGCTTTCGCGCCAGAGGCAATAAAGCGATATATCCATTTTTCTGAATTTGAGTGATAGTGACAAAAGTAATAGGCCAATCATAAAGAACATAGTAAGAGAATTGCTACATGAATATTGAAATACGGAGTCAATTTAAGCCCGGATTTTGAAATGGCGTGTACGTTCTAAACTCCTAAGAGGTTGGCGTCATGTGAGTCCTAGAATTAAGGTTGTGACAATACTACGTGTCTTTTGTTAAAGGCTGAATCAATAGATTTTGGAAATATAATTTTAGTGTATTAGTTAAAAGAGTCGACTAAATTAAAGATAGTCACCTAAAAGGCTAAATGATTAATTCCGAAGTTTGAGATGTATTATGCAATAACATTTATTGTATTAGTATAACAATACCATAGGACACCGTGTATTAATAAAAAAGTTTCATAGAAGGATATGAAGGAGAAAGGTCAGCTTTTGAGGCATTACAGCATACGTTACCCAGGACGGTCGAGTGTTCTTATTCCTGATTTTTCACGAGAACGTGTCTTTTTAAGGTTAGCACCTCATCTGACAAACTGACGTCATAGGGACGATGTGTTTTTTTTATGGAGTGTATGCCCATTTAAAATGGTTCTTTGAAGATATTTGACAAACTCTTTGATATCAAGGCATTTTTCTCTATTTATTTGAACAATATAAAACATCTTCTATTGGAGAGAGAGAGGAGAGAGAAGAGAGAGAGGAGAGGGAAAGAGAGAGGAGGGAGGAAAGAGGAGAGAGGGAGAGAGAGAGAAATAGAGAGAAAGAAAGAGGAGGGAAATACATGCATAATAGGGCATGACAGTCCATATGATGAATATACTACAAATATGGTTCTTTAAATATGTTGAAATAACTTTTTAACAAATTTTAATGTTTGAATTTTTTAAATAATTCAAAAAGGAGTTGTCGCTCAGATGTAATGGATAAAACGAGGTAACTCTAAATGTATTTGAAGACAAAAAAAAGCATCGTGCAACAGTATTGTGAGAAATCCATTAAAAGTCATACCTGAAAGATAAGGCTGTCGTTGTTGCCGTAATTTTTGCCAACAACTGCAGGAATGTGTTGAACTGTTGCTTTAGGGCTAGTATTTCGACTGACCTACTTCTTTTAAGATCCAAAGCTTTAGTCGAATGTATGACCAAGTGCTTTTTCATGGGCAGGTTCGAGGCATCTAAATTCGACTTAATCTGGGACCAATCCAAACAAACAAGAAAGGAAGCTGCTTTTTCTTAAATATCCAGACTTGAGTGGTAACTTGATACCTCATAAACATATACGGATGATTCAATTCATTTTTTTACTTGCGGATTCTGTGAATGATTTGTACCAACGCACAGTAAAGGCTTCGAAAACCCATTTACAATTTAAAAGGCCAGTAAGGCCACGTTGTTACATTATTTTCCTTCCTGGTCATATGCAGGTGCTAAACAATTAGTGCACTATTCCGTTGTTTAATTAGTGTTGATATTATTAAGCTATTTAATATTGAATGGACCCCAATGGACATAAGTCTTAAGGGCTTTCTTGGGCTATCCTTGGCAATGTATATCGTTCTTTGAAAAATGTTATATTGTATGTTGTATTTTCAGAATATGTATATGTTTTGTATGTTGTATCATGAATTTCTGTTTTATCGATATGCCAATATAAACGGAAACTGAACTGATGGAAGCAATAGTAAGTATCATCGTAATAGCGTGCTAGAACAAGTACAAGTAACTTTAGAACCAAAGGAATTTATTCTTTACTTGGCCTATAATCTACTCTGCGTTGAATAACATTTACACCATAGGGGCAGGAAATATCATAGGCGATATCCCTGCGCGAGTATTACAGGTGTATTTTCGATGTTTTTCAATATTACAAAACAAATGCGCGTATCTCTCTTAACCACTCATTACTTCGACATCATCAACCTGACTGAGAGTGAGATCTAGGGTGGACTATGTCCTTGCACGGCCATCTAAAAACTGATTTAAATGTCTGAAAATGCACTAGTTAGTTTAGTTAACGTAAATGGTTGATTTTCATAGTTGACAACTTACAGAAGAGGCATTGCTTTATAGGTCTACTTTAGATCAGACTAATAATAGAAACGGGCTGTCTTTGGGGATGGATAATTCACCTTCATTTCACAACACCCCCACAAAAACCGGTACGGTATTGAAACATTTTTGAAACATTTACAAAATGTGATAAAACGTTTTCTTGTGGTTCTGCAGAATGTTATGAAAACATTTTAGCCATTGCTTAAACTTCCCAACAACAATTTTGAAGGTGGTTTAAGTGGTTTATACGTCATCGGGGGCAGACATCTGCAGACACCTAAACATGTTTTTTATTAAACGAGTATGGTCGTGCATCGTTAAGTGTGAAGTATGTTCGCACGACTAGCGGCGGCCGGCCTCGCCTGTTGAAGTATGACCCCACCAGAGTCTAAGATACCACATTAATCTGTTTGTAGACCTTTCTCATCTTCTACAGGGGACACTTCTTGGATGTTAACCTTACTCTTTTGGGAAAAAAATCAAACGATTCGTGCCTGTCTTACTTTAGCATTTTGAACTCATGCGTAGGAACGAGAGGATGCACCGTAAACCGAAGTATACACCACTAATAATGGAAGCTGGAAGAAAGAAAAAGTTCTACAGCATTTTAAAAACATTAAAGGGATTCGCAGCGATAATGCGAGAGGAATCGAAAAATGTGCAAATGCCATGTTTTTAACCTTATAAATCCGGATAAGTGTACAATTCCATATTAACTGCTTTATGTAGAAAAAAACACTCGATAGTGAAAAACATTGAAAGAAAAGAAATTGAGGAAATTGGTAATACCGTCTCCTGTAAAATAGTACATGAAAAACGACGCGGTCTCAAAACGCACCTTAAACGCGGATTGTGGTTTACATAGTACAGAATAAACAAGATTCATCATGTTTGGTTCTGAGGTCAAAACTGCTGCATTGATCATGGTGCAAATATCACGCTTGAAAATCTGTGATATTCACTGGAAAAGCTTTTGATCTCAAGTCGGATATTTTGATACGCAAGCTATAGAAATTACAGAACAGGTAAATGTACTGATTGTCCTTAATACACGGAGGTTAAAGCCAAACACTTGCAGGTTATGTTCGCATATCCATGCTAGTAACAAAAATATAAAAAACATGAATTTTGATGATTTTTTCGATGTTCGGATTAGCAAATCGTAGGTGGTTAAGTTTAAAATTTCAAAAAACTTAATAAAAATATTTTTTTTCGCATGCATTGACGAAAACAATTAGAGGAAAGAGATCAAAAGAACCAATAATATGCTTTAAGAATGTGAAAAGAAATTTTGATCGAAAACTTGTAGGTTATTGCTTCTTATTCATTTATCGTGTGTTCCTAGGTGACATAGAGTAGGGATCAGTCTGTACAAGTTTGGGTTGAACTAATATATTGAGGTATTTCATCACATCAAGTACCAACAATTCTTGCGTTGAGATTATTTCAAATAGAATATCTGACATTCATTTATTCGAAAATACAGTCTAATGCAGTCAAGGCTACAATCAATATTGCAAATATTTCTAACATTTTAATTTTTAAATATTCATGTTTTATGCATAAAATTCAATTAAACCCCGGGAGGCACACGCCACCCTTGTCTATGCTTAACGTACTTCAAAAACATACCAAATGCTTCTACATTTTATGTTCTATCAGGCACATGCATAAAATTTAAAACCGAAGGATTTCTCTGCTCCATTTGTTACATAAAAATAACATTAACTGCTACCACTACTGGAATCCTTTCGTGCAGGGGGGCAAAGGTTATTGTTGTTATAAGAGCTAAGGACACACTGCACTTCTGATTAAATTCTGTTTGCTCTGTCGATGGTATGTTACGAGTGGTACCCTTTGCAAACATGATGTTGAAGGGTTGCCTTGGTAGGGATGATGTTTTAAATAAATAAAAGGTGATTTAAAATCTAGTTTCATTTATTCTTAACAAAGAGAAATCACTTAACGTATTTTACTATGTTTGCGTGCTAAAGCAAGCGGGCTGGGGTAATTTTATGTATGTGATTATGTGCCTATTATAAACTTCACGTTGTGTGTGGGTTCTTTTTTTGTAAGTTTACTAAAACTTCTGCGGTACCTTTAGCATTTAATACAGTGGCTGTATTCTCAAAAATTGACAGTAATAAAATTTAACAATTCTGGGGTTATTTGAGACAATGTATTAGATTCAGATAAACAATTAGGACAATGGAAGGCCGGGATTAAAAAAATAAACGAATGAATGTACTTTAAAAAATTGCTCTTAGTCAGTATTTATATGAGCCAGACGTAAAGGTTATGATGCTTTGTTTTTATAGTGTAAATATGCTTGTCTTTCTACATTGTCTTAGTAGACTATCACCTACTTGATATTTGAAAAACTATAAGAGGTGAAATTACAAGATGTGTTGAGAAATACATTTGTAGGTCATGTTAAGATAACGACCAGGTCAAGTCTGATCTTGTCAGTACATACTTCTAAGGGGTTTTTAGTTATTTGTATTATTTTATGTAACGACCAAATGGTATACCACTATAGGTGGCAGTGACAATAAGAAAAACATCAACTATCTCCAGTAACGTTTCCATGTTAATTTTGGAGATAGTCTTATAATGCATTGTAAGTTTTTTAAAATTATATGTTTTGTTGTTGTTGCTGGTTGGACGGGTTAGGGTTAAAACGGCGTTTCTTTTTTGTTTTGGTTTGGATTTAAATTTGGCTTTAGTAGTTTGCTACATGCTTTTGTTTTTTCGGTTCTTTATCGTGCTACTACTACTTTACTGCGCTTGCTGCTGCTGTGCAACCAAAGCGATATAGCCATTTTCTTAATTGAGATATTGACACAAATAGGCCAATCATAAAAGAACATTAGTAAGGAGTAATATGTGCTACTTCTGACATTTTCAAAATTTTTACCATTGACTATTGAAAAGAGGGATGTCATTAAAGCCAGGATTGTTGAAAACATGATGCATGGCCTTATCTCAGTTTTAAATGGGTGTACAGTTTTTCCAAACTCCTACAAATGTTGGCGTCATATGAGTCATAGAATTAATGGTTGTGAAATACTTACCAGGTCTTTATTAGAGGATGGACTCAAAGATTTCGGAAAGATAATTGTAGTGTATTAGTTAAAAGTGAGATCGACTGGAATTAAAGATAGTCACTTCAAATGCTAATTCCGAAGTTTGAGATGTATTATCTTCTTCGTTTTAGGGGGCTACATGAGGTTGTGGGGATTCGTTCTGAGCACAAAAACATTTGTGCCCCATTGTGGCCGACCAATATTAATTTTAGAGAGTACTCTATGGAAATCACAAAATCACGTTTTTAGCCTCACATCAAAGGGGGTGAATATCGGCGCGAAACTAACAGAGTGGGGTTTTGGGGGGTGAAGGCCAGTTCTATCAAGATGAAAAAACATATAAAAAATCAAAACTTGATATACTTAAATCGGCGGTCATCCCCCTTTAAGTGAATATCAGTCCTTGCACGTGGCAAGCGCGCACGTGAGTGTGTGTTTGGGTGTGTGCGCGCGGCTCAAGTGTTTTGTTTGTTTGCCGTTGGTCGTTTTAAGTAAAACTAAGGAAAGCAGCAACCTCCTTCTTCCATAGAATCTACTGAAAAAATGCTGCTCCTATATCAAATAATTTAGGCGGAAGAGATAATCGCGTTTCAGTATCAATAACCACAGTGGAGCAAAAAAAGTTATGGATCAACTTTCCCTGTATCATGTAATTGGTTATGTTATTTAGGGTGTATTGAAGAATGAGGGACATTTCCAAAAGTAAACAAAATCCCTAAAATAATAATCTGAAATGAGACTGAAGTAATTGACCTTAATTCACTTAACAAAAGGAAAAAACTATACAATGTAATGCTTGCAATGACCTAGATACGCATTACTTCTTTGTTAAGTAGGGGCATTCGTGATCCAAGAGTATTCCTGTCCCCCCGATTACCTATAAATAATAAGTTTGATTTTTATACCATGCTGAACCTTGGTTAGAATTAGTAAGCCACCTGTTGTTATACAAATTTAGTGCAAATCGGTCGTAATATGAAGGAAATTAACAATTTGGTATTTTTGTCCGTTAAACCGGACAGAAATTACAGCACAGTGGCCAACGAGGCCGTGGGAAACAAGCATGCTCATAACACAAAACCGCAAGATCGGGATTCAAATCAAACTCTGTGAATAAGTTTTTCTAGGATATCTTGGGAAAAATGGATAAAAGATGTGCTTGGAAAAGGAAATCACGAAATGCCCTTTAATAATAAAAACTAAATTTTAGCATGGCATATTAATAAAAAAAACCTATTATTAAATTAAACTACCTTACGCTGCCCTTGGCGTAAGCTTCGTGTTGCTGTCTGTCAAGCCAAATTAAGCATCAATGCACACGAATTATAGATCAGACAATTAGTAGTGTGCATCTGAGAGAGTTATGGCTGTCGCAGGGGAATCAGACATATTATATTATTGGATAATTTCTTGCGTGTTAGCCTCTGTTCTATTGAATGGTAAACGAAAAACGGCGAATTTTGAACTTAAAGGTCCCAGGATATTATGAGATGATAAACCTAGTCCAAATCTGACGGGGCGGCATGCCATTCCAAATAAAAGGCCACAAAAAAGAATATACTAACAGTGACATCATTAGTGAAAACTATGATTTTCAGTCAGTGCCATGAATAGATTCAACCAGTCACCTGGAATTTTCTATACTCTCTGAAAAATCAATATCATAATGATGTCATCACCTAACCAAATATTGAATGGCTTTCTCGCCCCTCCTGTAGAATTGACCACAAACCACATCCCATTGTCTATTTGCATTCCTGGGACCTTTAAGTACGCGAATATGTTATACATTGAGGAGATCCTTATTACAAGTAAGTACGATAAAGGGGGGGGGAATACGGACGTAACAACTCCCATTAATCTTACTTTAATGTAGTAGAGGAGGAGCACGGACCCAGTGGGGGTCAAACCATCTCATCGTTACCCCTCACTACATAAAAGGTTTGGCACCTTGGTGGTAGTTAGTATGGACCCTCTATATCAACGCTAGTAGGTAGTACTCTCACATTGTGGTTATCACTTTTCAATAGGGCACATTTAGCCCGTGTTTTTTCTCAGTGCTGAACCAGGGTTAACCTTGTTCAAGGCGTTCTACCAACTTCATTCATTGGTTCACAGTCTGATACAAATAATTGTCAACCCCCAGGATCATATAGCAGAAATCAGGCGAGAAGTGTGTCATATCCCACTCTCTGAACAGAAAGAAATAACAATACCATGGGAAGAAACTCATTCTACAAGCAAACCTAATTTTGAAAAAGTCTCCAATTTTTGCTGTCGTATGTTCCTTTCTTCACTTACAAGTTTAATAAGTTTCAACACTGAACTCATGGCGGCACAACAAATGCACCTGACAACAATGGGTATTGGTGGTTTTATAGTTTAATAGTTCAACTCTGACTCAGGCAGCCACCACCCCACGCACCTGACCTCAAGGTGTTATTTGTGGTTTTATAACCTAGACAAGTAGGTTACTGGAGCCAGTGTGGACACAGACTACCAGCAGTGGACCGAGTTATTTGTTTCATTACATCTTTCTGTAGACAGGGGTAGCCCCTTCAATGCTAAGTAAAGCACTGATTTCAAACTGCAAACATAATGTACTAAATTTGGAGAAGGAACTGTCAATATTCAAGGTGAAAAAAAAATAGAAAGAAAATTTGTCGGTTCGTAGCAGGACAGCCTTCAACAAGGCTAACCAGGAGTGGTTCTTGTATACCTCATGATACAGTAACAAGCCAAACATAAACGTGCATATATTTCAGGTTTATTTAAAAACAAAGCAGACATAGCAGCAACAGCTGAATTGCGTATGATTTTACATTAAACAAGCTTAAACATTTAAATACAATTATAAAGACCATATATAAAATTCAAAAAAAAATCATCACTCATCAGTATACACAAAACATTGCACCTTAAAAATATCGCAGACAACGACAAATAGGGAAAACAAACATCACCCAAAACACCCAAAACCACAAAACACCCACACTCACACACACTCACAAACACTTACCATAACATTCACATGCAAATATGTCACCCACTAACACAAACACACAATGTCAAAATCTATACACACCGGCTCACAAAACACACCGACACACACACACCATCACACCCTAACATCTAATTCACACCCCTCAAGATTGCACAGCATAACAATCGCTATGTGTAAACAGAACGATGTGATTATAAATTAATGTCCGCAGACGCCGGAAATAGCGTTTCACGCCAGAAAAATGCTGCCGTATGAATGTTTCCGACGGCATGGCACGCTGTTTGACCGGTCTGTGACCTTTGTTGGGTGTTAAATATACAATGATACGAGTTCATGCTATTATGTAATATACAATTTGTTGATTAAAGTTATGGAAAACTGAAAGTTAGCCCTACAAATTACCTAGACGTATTTAGCCTCTTATTAACGTCCTATATGTTTTTAGTACGTGTCTTTTATTGTAAAATGTATATCTATGATTACAAATGGCCTTACACTTATCATTTGAGAGCAAATGTAATAAATTTGTGAAAATGTTGGCCAGGCCGCTTCATAATCCACCAAGGCGATGCCAAATATACATTTAGGGGCGAGTACAGTTCGATTGAATAGGTCCCACGCTAGTTAGTACCTTATCTCTATCAAAAGACTTATGTTAGAATTAAGATGGCGGTTCTATGGGAAAGGATCGGTTGTGTCGAGCACAACGGGCTTCTGTCGATAGGTGGGTTATATGTACATTGGAAAGTGATATAGCTGAAAATTCAAGACAAGCAATAAATCACTCTCTTAAAGACATTCCCCTGATTTTTTTTTCGTTGGTGTGTGGTGTGTTGTGTGTGTGTGGGTGTACGTGCGTGTGCCGCACGAATAAATATTGCTTAATCTTTCTGTTTTTTTCGCAAAAAGTATATATTCCCCGGCAAACCACCGGCGATAACAACAACAACGAATAATATAATAAAATAATAACCGTAATTAAAAATCACAAAATAACAGTCAAAAAAATAGGAACAAGCTAGTTTAACACACACACACAACCACAAACACGCGCGACATCCACTAAGACACACTGTCCAATTAACATTTTACTACTAAGGTAAACCAGTATGTGCATCAGAGTTATCAGCTTGCATGTCATGTGTAGGCAGACCCTGAACACTTGTGCATTTGATGGCTTGTACGGCTTCTTTATACAGGGCTCCCATACAAATTATATTATTCCCTATGAAATGTATTTGCATGCACGATGCATAGAGTAGTAGTTTTCACGAACATAGAGTACGAAGTAAAGTGAATATATGCGGTGAAGTTTAATATATAATTGTAGGGCCGCTAAACGGTACGAACATAACCGCATTTTACGTATTTGAAATGGCCGTCGTAAGGCCTTAAAGAAGGCGCAAGTCAATGGACAAAAGAAAGATCAGAGTACGAAGAAAGCCCCTAAACAAAAAAGAGGTGCACTCGCCGGGGGATTCGAACCCGGGTCACTTGAGTACATGGCAAGGAGTGATAACCATGCACTGGCAAGTGTGATAACATATAAATTCAAAAAAAATCATCACTCATCCGTATACAAACATTGCCCTTTAAATATCGCCTACAACGACATAGGGAAACAAACACACCAAAACACACACCCCTAACACACAACCCCCCACTCACCACACTCACAACACTTACCAAACATTCACATGCAAATATGTCACCCCCTACACAAACACACAATTTCAAAATTCTATACACACCTGCGCCACAAACCACATACACACTCTCACACACACCATCACACCCTAATCTTTAATCACAGCCTCAAATTGCACCAAATCGCTATGTGTCAACAGAACGATTTTTAATTAATTCCGCAGACGACGAAATAGCGTTTAACGCCAGAAATGCCTGCCGTATGCATGTTTCCTACGGCAGCACCTGTTTTGAAAAAACCGGTCTGTTGACCTTTGGTGGTTTTAATATCAATGATTACGAGTTCATGATATTCATGTCATATACCCATTTGTTGATTAAAAGTTTATGGAAAACTTAAGTTTAGGCCTACAAATTTCCTGATGACTTTAGCCTCTTTATTATTCACGTCCTATCATTTTTTTAGTACGGTTATTTTTGTGTAACATGTATATCTATTATTCCAATGGCCTACACTATCATTGAGATCAATTGAAGATTTTGTGAAACTGTGCCAGGCCGCTTCAAATCACCACAGGCGATGCCAAATATACATTTAGGGGCGAGTACATTTCTATTGAATTGGTCCACGCTAGTAACCTTACTCTATCAAAAGACTTTATGTTAGAATTAAGATGGCTGGTTTCTATGGAAAGGATCGGTTGTGTCGCAGCTCATACTGGCTTTCTGATCCGTACGGTCGGGTTATATTTACATGGAACAGTGATCAGCTGAAATTCAACAAGCCATAATCAAGCTCTCTTTAAGACATTTCCCACTTGATTTTTTTTTTCTTATGTGTGTGTGTGTGTCCGTGCGTGTGTCCCACGGAAAAATATTGCTTAATCTTTCTCGCAAAAAGTCATATATTCCCCGGAAAACACCGGCGAAATACCAACAACAACAATAAATAATATTTTAAACATAATAACAGTATAAAAATCACAAAATAACAGTCCCACAAAATAGACACAAGCCTAGTTTAACACACACACACAAACCCAAACACGCGCACATCCACTAAGACAAACGTCCAATTAACACTTCCTACTACTAAGGTAACCAGTATTTTTGCATTCAGAGTATTAGCTGCATGTGCATGTATGCATCCCTGACCGCATTATGTCTTGTACGGCTTAAACAGCAGGCTCCCTACAAATATTATATTATTTCCCTACGGAAAATTGTAATTTTATGCCCGTTGCATATAGTAGTAGTTTTCCACGACCATAAAAAATACAAAAGTAGTACGAGTAAGTTATTTTTGCGGTAAGTTAATATAGACTTTTAGGAGCTAAACGGTACGAACATAACCGCATTTAAAAAAAAAACTAAGTATTTTGAATGGCCGTAAGGCCTATAAAGAACGCAGGTCAATTGGACGAAAGAAAGATCAAGTAAAGAAAGCCTCCAAAGAGCACTCGCCGGGATCGGACCCGGGTCACTTGCGTACATGGCAAGTGTGATTACCATTACACTGCAAGTGTGATAACCATTACTGTACTGGTTTTATCACATTTTTGGGGCACATGTGGTGTAGTGGATCAGCGCTCGCCTCATAAGCATAAGGTTGTGGGTTCGAGCCCCACTTTCGCCAATGTGTTGTGCATAGGGCAAGGCACTTACCTCGCTTGCCTCTCTCCACCCAGGGGTATAAATGGGTATACCGGCATATGCTGGGGGATGCAAAACAGACTCGCTGTGCGGGAGGAGTGGCGAACCCCCCCCCCCCCACAGCAACATTATATGAGGGAGTCTGGCCCAAACGCCAATGACAGAGAGATGGGCGGGCACTCCGCCTGCGGGCGCACCATTTGCATTTTTTTTTTTTTTGCTCTTTTGAGGCTTTCGTCTACTCTGATCTTTCTTTCTTTCTTTCTTTCCATTGACTTGTTCTTCTTTAAAAGCCTTACGGTTATTTCAAATTATACTTAAAATACGGTATGTGCGTACCCTTTAGCACTATGATATATATTATATATATATATATATATATATATATATATATATAATATATATATATATAGGACAGGAGAGGAGAGAGAGAGAGAGAGAGAGAGAGAGAGAGAGAGAGAGACAAGGAGAGAAGGGATCGAGAGAGAGAGAATATGACAAGGTCACATGATCTGTTATCTGGACTATTATTATGTAGACAGTGGGTTATGCATAGTCAATTGAATTCCAACGCAAAACTGGTTTCCTTAATAATTAAATAGTGTAATAATTAAATGGGTTTAATATCTCCGATTGCCCTATTTCCGACTTCACCATTGCAATTATCATCAACAAAAGCTTAGTTTTCCAACTGAAATAGGCCAGTCCATTCCCATTGAAAACAGTCACTTACTTTGGCCAGAACAGTCACCGTTGACCGAATTTTAAGTGTCTACGACTTTAACTAGTTTTCAAAACGAGGCTGATTGTTGTTGTCAAGCTCTTAAATTGCGTGCCCATCCGCTTTGCACAGAAGAAAATTCTGGCAACGCATTCCTGTGCTTAACGGGATAAGTAGTCAATTTTGCTGATCCTCAAACACTCGAACAAATACTCAAAATTCGTATTTTGTATTTTTGTTACTGCCATGGATGTGCTACATAACCTGCATTGGTTGGCTTGAATTCGTGTATTAAGACAAACAGTACTTCTTATCTGATTCTGTAATGTCTCCTACGTGCGTATAGAAATTCCGACTTGATATCATAAAATTCCTTCCATTGGAATGTCCTTGATTTAACAGCGTAAGTTTGTGCATGATCCTGCACATTATTAAATCTTACAAGTTTAAAAACATAATCACTGAATATATAGATTTTTAGACCCATCGCTGTATGTCATTTGCGGGAGACGGTAGACAATTCCTCAAATTTTTTTTCACTATTTGGTGCTTTTGTTCCTACATTAGAATTGTACACACATATTTTTCGATTGAGTAAGATTAAAACAATGCATTTCCTTTGTTTTATTCTCTAGCATTATCGCTGTTTATCACTTAGCGTGAGACTTTGATATCCATCTACTAAGAATGATACACCAAGGGATGCATGAAAAACACAAGACACCATTGGACGGATTATTTGGTAACTCTAAAAGGGTATATTATTATTATCAGTTGAGACACGAATTGAATTGAGTTAATCAGGCAGGGGTTTGTCACTATTGATTATCTTTGATTAGACAGAATATGGAATGTTTCTAGATTCGTTAAGCAGTCCATGTCGATTGGCCAGGGCCCGAATTTTGGTCCTTGCCAGATACATGAATGCATTGCTAACGAAGCGCGTTTTTTTTAATTCCAAACTTCTTTGCACATTATATTCAATCTTGATTTATGAATAGCCTACCATACTTGGAGTCGATATACTTATTGTCCAATTAACTTTAGAATATAGACCATCAATTTAATATCTTGGCATTACTGATTACAATTATGACACTTGTGGGTTTAGGGCATAATTAGGATTTCGGGCCTATTTGCTGTGAACACTGAACGTTATTTAAAAGAGGAAACAACGGAAAAAAATTGAGACATTAATGAGATGGACCCTTATTGAATCACTTCCACAATTTGAAAACAATTTTGGTGTTATATTGTGGGGCACATGTGGATGCAGTGGATCAGCGCTCACATAAGCATAAGGTTGTGGGTTCGAGCCCCGTTGTCGCCAATGTCTTGTGCACTGGACAAGGCACTTTACCTCGACTGCCTCTCTCCAACAGGAGTATAAATGGGTACCGGAATATGCTGGGAATGCAAAACAGACTCGCGGTGCGGGAGGAGTGGCGAACTTCCCCGCAGCAACATTAGGGAGCTTCGAATCAGACGGATAGTTACAAACAAACCAAAACACAAACAAAAATTTTTTTTTTTAAAATTCTTAGGACGGTTCATCGAAAATATGCGCATGCGCCACCTTTGCGAGTCCGCCGGTCCTCCAGATTCTACAACAACGCAAATAGCCCTACCACCGTCGTGGGAGGACGACAACGCTTGGTGTTTTACCGTCTTAGACGATCCGTCGTGGAATCGAAAGCTCCCTATCTAAGGAGTGTCTTGCCCGAACGCCAATGACAGAGAGATGGGCACTCCGCTGCGGGCGCACCATTTGCATTTTTGCTAATTTTGTAAACAAAGTGGAGTAACTAATATTACAGTGGAGCATTGTATCCAAACTTGAAAAAAAGCATTGCAGTCTCGGGTCAAAGAGCTATGGTTTTGTGTATATGCTAATCCTGGCTAATCCATCTTTCACCTTGAGATTAATATCTTACTGGACAAGCGCATACAATGCTGACTGCTTTGTAATGCTGTCAAAGCAGGTTATATACCTGTTAATGTGGATTGTCTTAGATGAAGGGTAATGAACAATTAGCGGGGTGCCCCTCGAGAAAGTGTGGGCGGAATCCAGGAGGGGGACTAAATTTATAATCAGGGGTCACAATTAAAAATGTCCTTGGAGCTTTAAAAAGGTAAACCAAAGGGTTCTTCTTGTTACAAGGATTAAAAAAGGTATAAGTTGCCCTACCTACAAGGCTATAGTTAACGAGTATAGACAAAATGTTCAAATGTCAAAGGTCATCACCAAAGGTTAAATCTTTAATATGGCACCGATTCTTTTAACAAATGGTCTGAAATTGGTAAACCTTTCCAGGAGTGCAATGGGCTACATGGGAGACCCTTTATGAAAAAAAAACAGCAAATTACCATCTGCCGATGTAGGCAATGAGTGCTAACACTTGGATATTGTAACAGTTCATCTCGCAGATACTGGAAGACAACATAATGGCATCATTCCATTGATACAAGCATCCGCGCAGACGGTCACTCTTGAATTGAACTCTCTCGTCTGTTGACTCTACAATGGTAATCGTATGTATGTCAATGGAGTTGTTTTTTTGGTAATTGATGAAGTTTACGGACACTACAATTTTTCACCTCATTGTAATGTTACAACGCCTCCTCTACAGTCTTGTTTTAATGACAACAAATCGCAGGTTGACATCCGAAGGACGTAACTCAGCACTGAAAGAACATATTAAAGAATTTCTTTAATTCTGCTGTTTCATAATTCAACATTGTTCTTTGTTTTGCTAAAGTTTATAAAGTTTGATTACAGTACCATACATGAGCTTTATGAGATGTTTACATTTTGAGTAATGAATTGGTTTGCTTAGTAGAAAATATTAAAACATCCACATTTCTCAAGAGCAGTATTACGCAGAATTAAACAAATTCTTTATATTCTTTTAGTGCGGAGTTACGTCCTAGGATGTCAACCTCGAAATATTGTATGTGTTGCCTCTTTTAAACTAGTAATTGCATAACACGTTAAGACCTGACTATACATCAACATGCGGTTTAGTTTAATGGGCACAGGTAATACCGTCTATTCCAATTATTCTTTCAGTAAAGGTTAGCTTTGACAGTTTTAGTTTACTTACTGAAATTGAATATAATTATGGTACTCAAATGTTCCTATCATAACTGCTGCTCAGATTTTAAAAATCAAAATGTAGTAGGCATTTACCAAGCATGTTGTCATGTTTGGGCATTGAAAGAGCGGTGAAAACCGCCCAAGCAGCTATGGATTTTTTAAAATAATACTTAATTGCAACATGGGTCCTAGCGTAAAGGGGCTCAAACGGAGGGGGGATTGATACGGTAGACGGATGTTTTGGTTAATTAAATGACTCACTGCAACAAGTCTGCATTTGTAATGTATTTAAATAGAAGTAAACGATTAGCGATTTATATGAATTATCAAACATTCGGAGAAGAAGAAAATGAATAATTAACGATATGCAGGTAGACCCTATTTTTAGAATTGTAGCGTTTGATCATGCAGTAAAGACTTTATATATTACCTACAGAATGGGGAAAATTACGAAAGAAGGCAAATTACCACGAAAGGATAGGGTCTTTTTTCATCTTAGTGTGACACCGGGTAAGTGACAGCACGTACTCTAATCGAACGATTATTAGAGCGTAACGCCACATATGTGGCAACTAATACATCGCTATAAATTAGCGCTGTCCATATCGTTGAGCCTCGCTCATTATTTTGATATATGTTGGCCCTTGCTTATTATTCCTGTCCTTATCGTTGCGCCTCGCTCATTATTTCTTCTATTATCGTTGCGCATCGCTCATATACTGTCAGTTATTATTGTCAATTATTAATGGGGCTTGCCCATTCCTGCCCTTTTGTGCGCCTCTCTCATGATTGTTGTCTGTTATTTAATGCGCCTTGCTTGCGTCCATTATCGTGCGCAACGCATATATGTGCAATAATTCAAACGATCGCGATCCATTATCGATGTCCATTATCGTTGCGCCGCGCTCATTATTGCTGTCTGTTATCGTCGGGTCTTGTTCATTATTATTGTTCCATTATTACTGCGCGCCTTGCGCTTTCTTGTTGCCCCTTTTCGATGCGCCTCGCTCATTATTGTTGTCCATTATTCATTCGGCCCGCTTGCGGCCATTATCGTTTCGCAACGCAATATGATGAAATCGCTATCCCCTTAGGCCAATGGGAGGTTAAAATTCCCATTTCCTTTTGGAGATTTGTTTAAAAGGTGACGATGTCCGATTTCATTATTCATTATTTACTATCATTCATTATTTACTGCCCATGTTTCATATCCTTACATCGAATGCATCTTGAATACCTATACTTTATTTGTTACTTACAAGTGCCTAATTAACAAAACAGGGGTATTTGTGCAGATTTTTTCTTCAAAAACTTTAAAAATCAGTTCAAATTTGTGCGCCAAGTATTTAATGACCTGCAGATAAAAATCTGGAGGACAGTCAATATTTTGGAGTACCGTTACACCCCTCCCAAGGAACTGCTTAAAATGATCAGGACGGGATAATGAAATTTTTGAGCAACGGAAATTTGTTTTTATTATCAAGTTTTCAAGAAAAGGAATTTTTTTTCACAAAATAATTGAAATTTTGTCACAGCGGCAAATCAGACGCGCGCTCCAACAGGAAACTAAGATCAAATTTTCCTTGGCCTTATCGATTGCATTATCGTTGCGCCTCGCTCATTCTTGCGGTTATTATTATTGCTGCCTCGTTTCCTTATTACTGTTCCATTATCGTTGGTCCTTGCCTCATTATTGTCCATTATGACTTAGCCTAATTTTCGCTGTACTCGTTCATTAATTGTTGTTGATGCTGTTTGGGTAACTGCAATAAGACTCTGCAGGATTAGATTGAAACGCCTACAAAAATTTTTCCGCAGGGCTATAATGCTGGTTCCTGTGAAACAAATCAAGATATGTACGTGATAAAATGAATGGGAACCCATCGTGAAGGCTAAGGCAATGCCTCGCTGTATACCATGCATAGCAGGTCTGGCCCCTGCCAATTTGTGAAATAACTTTCTATCTTCCAAATTCCCATTCCATAGGCCCCGTTTCTAGGCACTTACGGTAAAATTACATCTAAGTGCCGGTGTGGCAGGAGGTAAAGTCCTCCGGGCTCACAGTCCCGGAACAAGAGGTAATCGATAAATTGACTCTTCACGCTCATTAGTTTTTTACGCTTTATTCCTTTGTCGTCTATGGAGCCCGAACTATGATACCTGGCCGGACTATGGATACTTTCACACCTGCCCTCGAATGTGGTATGCGTTTTTTTTTCCAATAGGGGGGGGGTGGGTGCTAAAAAATTGGAGTAATCTCCCACATCAGTTTTTATACTCCCAATAGCATCTCTGTTTCAGATTTCAAAGCCAAATACCATAAATTATATCATAGCTTTTAATATTCACATGTGTGTGTATGGAAATTTAAAATTTGACCATTATTAAGTAACTATTGAGTATTGTACAACCTAATGAAATGATATGTTCATTTCATTTGGACGATTTTTTGATATTTTTCTATGGTGTTAATTAACCCTCGTCTTACCAGGGGGGGTGGTTACCCCCCCCCCTCCAGATAACTTTCGCTAACGGTGCGCTAAAGCAAAAACTTTCGTAAAAAGCTTCTAGCATCGTGTCTCTTCATCCTCTCCGGTCATTTTAAGGCGAACAAATGTGAGGTAGCACCATTAACCGGGGTTAGGGTATCCGTAAGTGAAGGGTAATGGGGTGGTTGCCACCAAATGATATTTTTTTTAATGGTGCCTTTTTGAAAATATTATTCACAGTATGGCCCTGTCCTAAAAACTCCATGTTATTATGTAAACTAGACATTGACAAATCATTTAGAAGCTGAAAATGAAAATCCGATATTCCTACGTTGATATATTTGCGCAAAATTGCATTTTCGCCTATTTTCTGTGGCAATGCCAATGTTTGCCGACTCGCGGACTTGATGCCGTCATTGTGCCACCATTATAGGTATGTTGGTACTTATTTGTTATCAATGGAAAAGAGGAAGGGGGTGAGGAGGAAAATAGATATCACACTGGTATCAATTGTAAGCATCGGAGCTTCTATAACGAATTCTCGAGGGTGGGGTGGTAACCACCCCCCCCTTGCGTAAACAGTGTTGTTACAAAAAGACTGGGTAAGACGAGGTTATTGTTTATTTTTTTTCTATTTTAGAATGAAATCCTGGTGATTTGTATAAATAATTGTTATAAGTTTGGTTGCATACTTGTATTTAAGATTGATAAAGTTGTATTTGTAATTTAAGCAATTCGAAGATGTAATGTTTTTATATGTTGTGAGCATATGGGAGAACAGAGGAATACTTAGTTTTCCTCGGAATATGGACCAGGTAAAGAATAAATAAACAAACAAACAAAAACTATTATTCATGCGCCTCCTCGCTTGGCTTTATAATATTGTCATTGCGCCTCGCTCATTATTGCTGCGCATCGCCCATTATTGCTACCCATTTTCCGATGCGCCTTGCTCATTATTTTGTTCATTATTACTGAGTCCACTACAACCATTCCTATCCTGGACACCATATCGGTCACTTAATGTTGAACCCACATTATACTGAAATAAGTTCTAAGGAATATGCTTAATTTTTCATAATTTTTTTAATTTTTTTAATTTTTTTAATTTTTTTACATTTTGACCTCACATTACCTTTTACCTTATAAGAATGGATTTTGTCTTTACCCACTTGAAAATGCTTGTTTTATTCCAAGGCTGTGTTGTTCAAGCAATAGTGTTCCTTCGATCATGTATGGATTGCAAGATGTAGGTATTTTGTATGTAGAGGGGCAAGTGTGGGCGTGTAAAGGGCTCTTGTGGGAATTAAAAGGTTCAGCTTTATTATCAGGTATTTCTGACTAGATTGGTGCGCCTGCATCCCAACCTTTCACTTGAATATCTAGGACTTATCAACACATCCAAGTCCCAGATATGCGGGCCGCCTAATCTTGTTGGGCTTCGGCTTCCGTGTAAGGCAGGGATCCATCATTTTAAATTATTTCGCACTCCTTCAGATTTCTCGTAAACATCCACTAAAATCAAATGTTGGAAGAGTGGGTTTTAATCTTCTTGAACACTTCTTAAAAACAAGTTATCAATTTAAAAAAAAAGTTTCTAAAGTTTAACCCTATAAGCATCATGATGTTTGTTTCTTTTTAACCCTGTACCTGGACCCGTCTAGGCAATTTCCTGGCGCCCCCCCACAAGGATTTTATTCGCAAAGATTGGGGCTGTGGTTACATGCAACCCACAACGATTTTGGGGAGCAGAACACGAGGGGTTTACAGTGTCATTGGGAAAAACAGCCGTAGGGCGAGACACTTTGTTTAGAAATAAAGGGCAGGTTCCGGCCAGAAGTGCCTATGTCTCCTAGCTTTGGCAATGGTTCAGCTTCACTGCGCTAAAACAATGATACCACTGAAGCAAAACTGGGGACCTTCTAGCCCCACGTGCCAGGTATAGGGTTATCTAAGAAATGTGCTAAGCAGATATCTTTTTTGATGCAATTTGGGCCACAGTTTGCCGCTTGATAGCCAAATGTTTGCGTTTTGGACAACATAACTAATCCAAAATAAGCAATTTTTTCAACTTTGAATTAATAAAATCCCTTGTGTAAAAACTTTTGTGAAAACCCAAATACGATAGTTTTGCTAGGTACATCTCTGTTTTACAAGAACTTCCACCCTGAATGATAGTGATTCTGCATATATACATCGAACAAAATAGTAAATGTTAGGCCAGCCCAAAATTACAACGAATCGGGTATTGAAAACCAAAATTTAATTTCTTCAAAATGTATTGCGGGACAAAATAAGAACAACTTATCAAAGTTATGGAAAAATATAATTTAGGGAGTAGTTATACAGGGGTTAAAATGAGGAAGGAAAGAGTTCGAAACGTATTGAAAGCAGCATATTCCAGGATTGCCTCCAATATGTAGATTGTATTTCAATTGTATATGAGATAAAACTAGAGGGGCAAACTTCCGGGTCACAATTGAGGGTAACATTGAGACGGTTCATATATAAGGACGAAAGATGCAACTTGAGGTATTGCATTTATTCCGTCAAGCGCTAACTGCACAACATCTGCAGGCATGACGGAATTCCTAGTTAATATCTCATTGGCATCCGGGGGGCTTCCATATGAAACGTTTACAGAAAGTTCAGATGTATCCGTTTTATAAAATGGTGTCAAATATTTCGGTCGTATGAACCGAAGCAGAAAATATGCTGATTAAAAGATCTATTGATTTTGTTCCATAGTTATAATGCAAAGTCTCATATTGAAAATCAAAACAATGAATTTAATATCAGAGTGACCAATGATGAACAAATTTACAATATGTTGCAACAATTCGCGATCAGTCGTAATTAATCCGAGGATGACATTGAATGTTGTTCCTATAAATATATCAAAGGTAGAGCAAACCTTTTTAAACGTAGGACGTCTGATTAATGTGCAACATTATTGTATGCATGTATTATGCATATAATATTTACTAGTTAGAATAAGTTAAAATGAATATGAAATAGATGAATACTACTTGATGCAAATTTTCAGAGTTTGAATAATGCAATTTTCCCTAACATGATTTTGGCGTTATTTTTTCACTATCAATTATATTACATTAGAGTTATAGATAGGAATGTAGCTTAAGGCGAATTCACCTTAAATTCGACAAATTTGTTTCCAAGGCCTTACGTCAACCATTGTGATGGTAATCGATGCGTTTGTTAATACCCAAAGAATATAATATAACTATGCAAATCTTTAATGCAAAGATTGATGATCTGCTTTTGATGTACGTGTTGCATATCGACAGCCGCCGTTCACTCATTATAAACGTAATGGAATATGTGAATTTGCCCCTAACGTCGTTTATTTTACGTGGGAGTTCTTGTGACATCTTCTTTTGGAGTTGTCATTTTTATTGTTAATATTGAGGTGTGGACATAGGGTTCACGTTGTCCCGGAAAATGTATTTTAGATTGCGTACCCACTCTTCAGAAAAAGGGGAAACAGCGAAAAAGCGCAAACAGTGCTCTCATCGTCAAGGTCGGTATTACAGTGTTTGGATGCAGAGTAAAGTTTCGAAGCTATTTTTTAATGCGATTTTTTTCAACTTTGAGGGAGATTGCGGTTATAAAAAAAATATTCATTAATTCGATAATGATAACATTAACATGTTATTCATCCAAAGGCTATGCGTTTTGTTCTACAACATATGGAGGTAAGTTCGTACTAAGGTGTCGAAAACAGGCATTTCAAATGCGCAATTAATCTGAATTATGAAGTTAGCAGTACGATCTATATCAAGACGTTATTCAGTTGTTCCGTTTAGGATTCACTTCTGTTACCTATAGATTTATCAAAGTCAGGCTGGTTAAGTCCTTTCATGTGTAGCGGGTCAGAGTTAAAACGAATCGTTCAGATGAACTAGACTTTCGCGGTTTTTCTCGGCTTTCGCGCTAGATGCAACAAAGCGATATATCCATTTTTCATCATTGAGATATTGACACAAGTAATAGGCCAATAATAAAGAAATTAGTAAAGAGAATATGTGCTACTTCTGACATTTCAAAAATTTTACCTTTGAATATTGAAATTAGGATGTCAGTTAAAGCCAGGATTTTTGAAGTTGGTTGGTCATTACATCTCATTTTTAAACGGCGTGTACAGTTTTTCTAAACTCCTCAAATGTTGCGTCATTGTGAGTCTAGAATTAAAGTTGGGACAATTACTACTTTTATTTAGTGGGGCTGACTCAAAGATTTCGAAATATAATTTGTAGTGTTTAGTTTAAAACAGTAGTGACTAGAATAAAGATGTATTATATTCTTCGTTTTGATGTAACAAATTATGTTATAGTATAAAGTACCATCGGACACGTGGTATTAACAAAGCTGTTGATAATTTTCTTATATGAGACCTATGAAGGATGAGGAGGTCAGCTTTGTGAGTACATTATACAAGCATACGTTACCAGGACGGTCGAGTTTCTAGTCCTGTTCACAAGACACATGTCTTTAATGTTAGCAAACCTCATCTTACACGGGACCGTCATAGGACGATGTGGCGTTATTCCCCATTTAAAATGGTTCTTTGGAATAGATATTTGACAACTCTCTTATATCAAGCATTTTTCTCTATTTTCATTTTAACAATATTTACTCTTATGGAGAGAGGGAAGGGGGGGGAGAGGGGAGAACGAGAGACAATGAAAAGAGGACGAAAACATGCATGCAGGCATGAACAGGCATATGAGGTAATGTAATATACTACCAATATTGTTCTTTAAAAATTCTGTTCTTGAAATGCAAAATTACCTGAATGTGGCATGTGTTTTTTGAAAATTCAAAAAGGAGTTGTCGCTCACATTAAGGATCCAACGAGGTAACTCTAATGTATAGACCATGTTAACATCCTACGTCACTTATTTTGTTGCCTGCGAATCCATGCCTTCGAATCGTTATGGCCCACAGTATTAAACTCCCCTAACAATACAATTGCCCAGTGTGTAATAGTCAGGCCGACCTATTTCCAAGATACCAGGCCCTAACAGTTTAAAAAATTGTTGTTAAACTGCGTATAGTTGAAGGCTCAAGGCTTGCAATTCCTAACACGCGTGCATATATAGACTCGGCATGATAGAAAAACAAGCAGCGGGAGCCTATTGTGAGAAGAACTCCACTATTTAATTTTTATTTTTTTAAAAGTCATACCTGAAAGATAAGGCTGTCGTTGTTGCCGTAATATTTGCCAAAACTGCAGGAATGTGTGAAATGTGTCTTTAGGGTATATTTCGTTGACCTACTTCTTTGTAAGAATCAAAGCTTTTAGTCGAATTGTATGACAGGCTTCAGGGCAGGTATCGAGGAATCTAAATTCGAGTTTATCTGGACATCAAAACAAACAAGAAAGGAAGGCTTTTCTTAAATATCCAGGACATTGAGTGTTTATCAGATACATATAAATAATACGGATGGAAGTGCAAAGTAATCATTGTTAATAGCTTGCTAGAAAAGTTAACAAGTAAAATTAGACCAGAGAAATTTAATTTCTTTACTCGGCCTAATTTTGCTCTGCCTGAATTACAAATAGGGCCGGAATATGGAGACTTTATCCTGCACGAATATTACAGTGTATTGTCGATGGTTTTCCAATATTAACCAACAAATGCGCGTATCTCTCATTAACCACTCATTACTTCGACATCAACAACCTGACTTGACGTGAGGATCAACAATTAGGGTGGGACTATGTCCTGCATGGATCTAAAAACTGCTTTATATGTCTGAAAATGCACTAGTATATACGAAAATGGTGTTTTCATAGTTGACACTTACAGAAGAGCATTGCTTATAGTCTACTTTAGATCAGGACATAGAATAGAATAGAAACGGCTGTCTTTGGATTGGATATCACTTCATTTCCAAAAACCCAGGAACACAAAAACCGTATTGAAACATTTTAAACATTTTACAAAAGTTATTTAAAAAGTTTTCTTGGCTGGTTTCAGACATGTTATGAAAAACATTTCAGGGCAAATGCTAATACTTCACAAACATTTGAAGGCGGTTTTAGGGTAGGTTATACTTCGTAGGGAGACGTCTGCTGACGTTAATCTTTCGAACATGCTTTTTTATGCAACGAGTGATGTTCGTGCATTGGAAGCCGTAAAGTATATCGAAAGACTTAAGCGTCCGCCGACGTTCACTTGGGAAGTATGACCCATTATCAGTCGAAAAGAGTTAAGCTGAGAAAAATCACATCTTTCTAAGATGCCACATTTAATTATGCAACGCAGATATTGTTTAGTCGGAAGCGCACACAGGTTAGAAAGGGAACCAGGGTCGGCCGGCGTTCGCCGTTGAAGTTTGAACTCAGATTAGTGAAAAGAGTTCAAGTAAAAATCCACAACCTTTCCAAGATATCAATTAATATGTTGTATGACCTCTTCCCCATCTTCTCAGGGGACATTCTTTGATGCCAACTTTACTCTCGATCAAACGCGTTCATGACTGCTTTTAGCATTTTGGAACTCATGTGTAGGGACGGGAAGGTCGCGCCTGAAAGTATATACCGCCCTAATAATGCCAGATGGAAGAAGAAAAAGGTTTTCTACAGCATTTTAAAAAAACACTAACGTGTATAAGGGGGGCCACGTGGACCCAACATTATGTTTTTCGTACGCCATTTTTTAATGGGTAATTGCTTTTGCCCAAAATTGTATGTATAATTGCTCCTATATCAGTGCGCATCTGTGGGGGCGTATAAAATTTGGTTTGCCCCTTGTGAAATAGTACTGGAGGAACTTTTTGTTTGTTTATTTCAACAATGTAAAATGTATTTCTGTTCTTCTATTATGAGCCAAATGTTATGGAAAAGTCCTGGGAAACAGTGGTTTTTATTTTTTTCGGCGGGGGGGAGGAATTGGGGGCGCGTTCCAAAATGGTTTTTTGGGCCGCATTTTGAAATCGGTACAAACGATTTTAATTGTTCCCTGTTATGGGTCGTGTTGATGTACCCCATCATTTGACAATGAAAGTTTGGTTAAAAAATTCCCACCGGCAAAGTGGTTTTTCCATGTGGACCCACCCCCCCCCCCTATTACACAAACAGAGTGCAAAGACCTTCCGTATTTAACACTATAGTATGGCACTTCGTTTGAAAAACTATTTTTTCGCTTGCATTGCCGAGAAAACAATAGGAAAGAGAATTAAAAGATTTACATATGGACCTTTAAGATGTTAACAAGAAAGTTTTTGATCGGAAAACTTTAATATTCTAATATTATATATATATATTATATATATCTATATATCTATATATATTATAATTCTATATATATATATAGTGTGTGTGTGGGTGTGTGTGTTACCTAGCGGAACCTAAAGTAGGAATGCACAGGTATCTGGGACTAATTTTAGGGATTTCATCACACAGGTATCACAATTCTGTGTTTCAGATATTCCAATATAATTATGACATTAATATTTGTATTATAAAATGAATCTAATGCAGTTCGAGTTATATCATTTTTCATGCATTTGTTATAGTAAAAAATTCAGGGTTTATGCGTAAAATTCTTTAAAAACTGGAGACACGCACCGCTTGTATATGCTTAAACGCACTTCAAAACATACAAACGCTGCTTACTTTTGATGTTTCTATCAGTAAATGCAATAAATAGGTAAAACAGAGGGATGGCTTTTCTCTGCTCCATTTTTACATAAAAAAATAAACGTGAACTATCCACACTGGAATCCTTTCGCGAATGGAAAGGTTATTGTTGTTATAAAAAGTAAGGACAACCCACTTTGATTAAATTTCTGTTGGCCCTTCGATGGTTATTGTTACCGAGGGGTACCCTTGGCAAACATGATGTCGAATGGTGATGATGCCAGTGGAGCGGAACAGGGGATGATATGTTGAAATTGAATATAAAAAGGTGATTTAAAATCTAGTCGTTGTATTTCTTTAAAGGAGAAATCACGTTAAGTATGTTAATATTTTAACGTGAAAAGCAAAGCGGGTGGGATAATTTTAGTATGATTATTTGCCTTTAGTTGATAACTTCCTGTTTTTTTTTTCTTATCTTATTTGTAATTGTATCAAACTTCTGCGGAATCTTAGCAGTTTTAAAATCAAAAGGACAGTAATTAAACTTGAACAATTTCTAGGGTACTTGAGAAAATGTATTAGATTCCAGCTAAAACAATTAGACAAATGAATGGAAAGGCGAGGTGAGGCATTAAAAATTAAACGGATGCACTTAAAAATTGCTTGGGTATTTAGTATCAGCCAGGACGTAAAGGTTATGATGCCTTGTTTTTATAGTTTTAAAATGCTTGTCTTCTACGTTTTTTCTAGTTGACTATCACACTACTTGATATTGAAATACATGTATAAGAGGTGAAATTAAAGATGTTGTTGAGAAATACATTTCTCGTCATGTTAAGAGGACGACCGAGGTCAAGTCTTATCATCTGTCAAAGTTACACTTCTTAACGCTGTTTTGATTACGTTATTTCTGTTTTATTTGATTTACACACCACATGTATTCCCATAGGGTGTCAGGACAAAAGAAAACATTCAACTATTATTCCAAGTAACGTTTCCATGTTAATTTTGTTTGTATGACATTCTTATACTCATTGTCAGTTTTTTAATACATATAATGTGGTGTTGTTCAAGCAGTTTGATTGACTTCGATTGGGCAATCGTGTTATTGTTTGGTTTGATTACCTTTGGCTTCAGAGGGGTCTTTCCTACCATAATTTGTTGTTCAGATCGTCGTTCGTGCACCAATAAATATTTTTTTTATTTTTATTTAAGATATTTTCTCACCACAAACTTAGGGGACTAAGAGTACCAAGGACAAGCACTTTAGGCATTAATAATCGATAAAATTGCTGGAAGCACTTGCCAACCACCCTTAATGGATCCCAGTTGGGTTTTTAAGGTGATACAGGGGTCAAAATTAAAAATGGTCCGAATGTGTTGAGAAAAAGTATACCGCTGGGGTTGTCTGGGTATAAGGATTCCAAAAAGGTATTTTTACACTATCTAGGGGCTTTATAGTTCGGAGGTTACGGGGTTGGTAAAAACTGAAAAATAGTTGAAAAAAAGTCAATTTGGTGTGTACAGGGTCAAAAGTTAAAGTTGCTTTTGCAGTCAGTTAATATGTGTGCAATTGTTTCCCTATCTTAAAGGATTGAAGCAATAGTTTGATTCTTATGTTATGCGTAGTTTCACGTTATCCCAACAAACCTAGTCACAGGTTCAATAGCTGTCCAATTCGCGGTTGACTTATTGGCATTTTGGTTATAACAAACACGTTACGATAGTCCAAACTCTTCCTATATTTCTTCTATGAGCACTAAACAACAATTTGAACACATTTTACAAAAAACAATTGGAGCTTTTAATTTTTGATCCTGTACAAAAACAAAATTGAACTTTTTTACATTTTTACAGTTGTTACCCATTACTTCCAAAACTTAAAGTCACAGGTAGTATAAATGATACCTTTTTGGAATCCTTGAACCAGAAAACACTCATGGTGGTGATTTTCAACACAATCGGAACATTTTTAAAAATGTTACCCCTTGTGTAACATTGAAACCATGCGGGGGCCATGAAAGGGGTGTGGCAGTTTTTCCATTCATTTTTTAATTCTCAATGCAATCTAAAGTACTTGGGTACCAAAATATACAATTTTATCAGATTTGCACATCACATAGATCGTGCACGACAGTCCCCCACTATATGTAGTTCCAACACAACCCACACACGAGCGTACAAGCGCGCACCAAAACTCACACATACCATGACATGCTTTATAAAACTGTGTTATTATGGTAATCTAGGAATAAATGTGTTAGAACCTCTTAATACGTATGCAAATGGCGTTGCGTGTTCTCTTCCTTGCAGTGTATTTTGCTAATCACAAAGGCAGTATGCTAATAGGTCTTCAGGACATGCTCATACATGTACGACCTACATATGGTTCCCAATTTTAAGTTGATGAATAGTTATGATTAGGAATGATAAATTCGTATAACAAGTATGATAATATGAAATTGAAATTCTAGTCACTGATCAGATAGCCATTACGCACGTTGGGCCACACGTCGGCATTGATTGGCAAATGTCGCGGGGGGGCAAGCCAACGTATGCCAACGTGGGAACACGTCGGACATGTGCATTAACGGCATCAGTGATTGGCCAAAATAGAAAATCGAAAAAATACTAAAATCAGATTTTTGCACCTTTGTAAAGTATAAATATCTAACATACCCTGACAGGTTATAAATGTGTAGAACCTCTTAATACGGTATGCAAATGGCGTGCTGTTCTTCCTTGCAGTGATATTTGCTAATCACAACAGGCATGTATGCTCAGTAGGGCGTCAGGACATGCTCATACAGTACGACTACATTATGGTATCCCAATTTTAAGTTGAATCGTAGGATTAGTGAATGAATGATAAATTCCGTATAACAGTATGATAATATGAAATTGAAATTAGTCAATGATACGGAAAATACCCAGATGCAATTACGACGTTGCGGGCCGAAGTCGGCATTGATTGGCATTGGTCGCGGTTGGCAAGCAACGTAGTGCCAACGGTGGAACAACGTCGGCAGTGGTGGCATTAAAGGCACTACAGTGAATTTGCCAAATCAGGAAAATCGAAAAAATACTTAAAAATCAGATTTTTGCACGTCTGAATAAGTATAACTATGCTAACATACCCTGGGGGTTCTAAAGTGAAAGCAACACCTAATAAGGACAAAACGGATATTTTAGTCATTACTGTCCTACGGACAACTTTTAAAAACACGTAATTGAATGGAGATTCATTTTAGAAAGTGCTGTTTTTCCTTCTTTGGAAATTTGCATTGGACAAAGAACTTATGCAAATTCTACAGAATTATCCATCACTTTAGACTACTGCAAATTTAGAATACTTTGACTCTTTTGGGGGATCACTGATAGTGCCTTTAATTGGCCTTCCCCCTTTTTTTTTTACGGTCGGCCAAGCCAACGGCCGGCCGACGTTGGGAAAATGGCATGCAAGAAATGACGGGAGAAAAGGTTGGCAAAAAGAGTTGGCCTGACGTTGGCACAAAAAGACGTTGGCCCGACGTAATACACGCCCGTATCAAACTGGCGTAGGGCGGACGT